>JBBPBX010018274.1:31970-45812 GCA_038048925.1 Garcialebias charrua | reverse complement strand
AAAACTGATAAAAAGCTGAAATAACAAAATGAAATTAGCATAAAGAAGTTAATTGGGCTGAAAGTGGCAGATATTACTCACAACACTTGCATGTATAAGAAAACAGCTGAAATTAGCTTAAAAGATGCTAAAAATGTAGAACGTGTTCAAATTTGCAGCAGAAAGAACATGTTTGCCCAATTCGGCTTAGAAGCAGAAATGAGCACAAAGACATGGAAATTATCTGAAGTTGTTTTTTTTAAACAGTTGAAGCTAAAATGAAATTGTCAGAAGTGGAGCACAATTTTGCTGAATTGGGTTAAAAAAAGTTAAAACAAATGCAAAAATGTCAAATTGACCCAAAAAGCTAAAATTAGCGTTAAAAATGACTAAATGGCTGAAAAACTGAAACATGCTGAAATTGGCAGAAAATAAGCACAAAAATATGTTGAAGTTAGAAAAAAAATCTGAAAGGAGCACAAAACAGCTGAAAGTAGCTGAAAAAAAGTTTGAATTTTCTCAAGGAAGCTGAACCAGAACAAAATGTGAAAGGAGCAGAAACAAATCTATGTGAATGATGTAAAATGAGCTAAATTCATTTTCTATGAAGAAAAAAAAATGAGAGAAAATAAGTCATAGCAGGATTGTTCTGAAAGAGCTGAATGTTTTGAAATGATTTGTTGAAATAGCTTGAAAACAAACAGAAGAAAAATGGACCTCAATTTTATATCTGAATGATGCATAAGTGGCTAAAAGAACAAATCATATCCTCTAATTGACTAAAAAAACAATAAAATCTCAAATAAAAACTTCGTCAACCCTTTAAAGTCAAGTTCATTTTAAAATAATACAGTGAAGGGTCTGTTTGGAGCAGAAATATATATTTTTCTTTTTACAATGCTGTGGATGCATACTGTACTGTGATGATTGAATGAATTATGTTTATGTCCACTAGGTAGCGAGCATGAGTTTATGTGAATTTATAAATGTAAAGAAAAGAACAAAAGTCAGTCAACTTTATTGTCAGAACTGCAATATGTACAGGACATACACAGGATTGAAATTGCATTTCTCTCTCAGTCCCTCGGTGCAACAGTAACCATTTAAACACTAAACAATTAATAAACAAGCATAAAATGAAATAATAAAAGTTTAGTACTGTCCTGAGTTTTTTTGCATAGTAGTTTTTCATAGTAGTAAAAAAAGTATAAAAAGTTTCACCAACACCAAAACACCAACATTTAATAAACATAATCATAAAATGAAATAGAGTGTAATACTGTCCTGAGTTTTTTCATAGTAGTTTTCCATAGTAGTATAAAAGTATAAAAAGTTTCACCAACACCAAAAATGAAATAGAGTGTAATACTGTCCCGAAGTATAAAGTATAAAAAGTATATCTATAAAATAAATGAAGGTTCTGGCATTTGACATTTGTAAAGAGTGACAAAGCAGCATATGGGGTTAATGTACACAGTATATGTATGAGGTAGTTGATATTGGTATAGAAACAAAGTGGCATTATGCAATAAGGCTAGTAAAAAGAATATATACTGTATATCAGCAGTAGTGTAGATATAAAAAGTCTAGATGTAAACAGTAGTAATAAATGTAAACAGTAGTAATAAATGTAAACAGTAGTAATAAATGTCAACAGTAAATGTAAACAGTAGTATGACTATAGGCAGTAATGTAATACAAACAGTGCAAATATGAGAAGTAGTGCAAACTGAATGAGCACATGACCGAGAGTTTAGTGAATAACCCGTTTGATGACACAGAGTCCAGTGTTAAAATCTTTGTGTTGTGTGGTAATGTGTGAGAAAGTTTTTTGTGTTAAGGCAGTTCAAATGGGAGGGGAGGCAGAGCAGGCAGAGTGTTTAGCATTCTGACTGCCTGATGAACAGAGCTGTCTCTCAGTCTGCTGGTTCGAGCCTGGAGACTCCTCAGTCTCCTCCCTGATGGCAGCAGTCTGAAGCAGCTGTGTAGTGGGTGTGTGGGATCACCTGCCATGCAGTGGGCTTTCCGAGTGAGGCGGTTGCTGTGTAAGTCCTGCAGTGAGGGGAAGGAGGTGCCGACAATCTTCTCAGCTGCTCTCACGATGCGCTGGAGGCTCTTGCGGCAGGATGCAGTACATGCACCAAACCACACCGTGATGCAGCTGGTCAGGACACTTTCTATGGCACCTCTGTAGAAGGTGCACATGATGGGGGTTGAAGCTCCAGCCCTTTTCAGCTTGCGGAGAAAGTAGAGACGCTGGTGAGCCTTCTTGGCCAGTGATGCAGTGTTCCTGCTCCAGGACAGGTCCTTTGAGACGTGCACTCCCAGGAACTTGGTGCTGTCCACTCTCTCCACTGCGGTGCTGTTGATGGTCAGAGGGGCATGTTGTGCATCCCTCTTCCTGAAGTCCACGACAATCTCCTTTGTCTTCTCCACGTTGAGAGTGAGATTGTTGTGTCCGCACCACAAGGCCAAGCGGCTCACCTCGTTCCTGTAGTCCGTCTCATCGTTGTTGCTGATGAGACCTACCACTGTTGTGTCGTCCGCAAACTTGATGAAGTGGTTGGAGCTGTACGATGGTGTGCAGTCGTGTGTTAGCAGGGTGAATAGAAGGGGGCTCAGCACACATCCTTGTGGGGCCCCTGTGTTCAATGTGATGGTGCTAGATGTGTTACTCCCGATCCGTACTGTCTGTGGTCTCCCGGTCAGGAAGTCTAGCAGCCAGTTACACATTGAGGTGTTCAGCCCCAGACTGTCCAGTTTAAGGATGAGCTGTTGGGGGATGATGGTGTTGAATGCCGAGCTGAAGTCGATGAACAGCATTCTAACATAAGAGTCCTTCGTGTCCAGATGTGTGAGAGCTGTGTGGAGGGCAGAGGAGATGGCATCGTCGGTTGAGCGATTAGGTCGGTATGCAAATTGGAAGGGATCCAGGGAGGCAGGGAGGACAGATGTGATGCTTTTCATGACTAGCCGTTCAAAGCACTTCATCAGGATGGGGGTGAGTGCTACTGGGCGATAGTCATTGAGGCAGGAGGGCGTTGCCTTCTTTGGGACAGGGATGATGGTGGTGGCTTTGAAACAGGTGGGGACGATGGCCTGGCTCAGTGAGATGTTAAAGATGTCCGTGAAGACCGCTGCGAGTTCCCCTGCACAGTCCTTCAGCACACGACCAGGTATGTTGTCAGGACCAGAGGCCTTCCGGGCATTAATCTTGATAAATGATCGCCTTACGCTGTCTGAGGACAGCGCCAGCACCTGGCCATCAGGAGAGGGGGGGAGTTTATGTGCAGGTGTGCTGTTACTTGCCTCAAACCGAGCAAAGAAGTCATTCAGTTCATTCAGCGTAGAGGTTGAGCTGTCACAGAAACAACAGACACCTGTGAGCAACGTGTGTGAGCAACTTGATAAAAAAGATACTTTAATAAAAGTGTCTGGGAGATACACAACGTCTGGTTAATATCAAACACGAATATAACACATACTAAGGACAAAAAGTTGTATGGACAATTAAAATATGCCAATGAACATCAATTTTTATATTTATTTAGAAATAGAAATTTTTATTAAATCATTAATTTCATTTCATTGTTTATTCAACTCGAAAACTACAGACGTTTAGACAAAAAGGTTTATTTAAATATAAAATTATATGACTTTATCTAAAAAAAGAAAGGAGATGCAGATTTGTTCCTGTCTTTGATTTTATACGTCTACCTTATAATGTTTTGCTATTTTTTTGATACTTTGTAAGAAAAAAAAAAAAGAAAAAAAAAAGTATTTCTCTCTGCTGTTTTTTTCTCTCTTTTGTTTTCTATTGTTTATTGTTTAAGGAAATTCTACCATTGCTGTTCATCGTTCTTTAGTTTTAGCAGGTCGCTTTCGTAAATGAGCCATGAGACTCAATAAGATTTACCTGACTAAATAAAGGTTGAATTGAATGAAAAAAAGACTACAACTCCCAAAGTGCACTTCGGGGTTGACACCCGAGCGGAAGTGCATCTTTATCATCCGGGTGCGCAAGCTTTTCTTTCTGTTTACGTTTAAGGCCATCGTTTTGGTTTTACTCCCTATTTTACTCCTAATTCAACAACTAGGGAAACGACAAAAGTAAGTTTTTTTAACGAACATAATCTCTCAGCAAGATTTACATAAAAAATAAACACCGTGAAATGGGTAGCGCCGTTAAAGCGCTAACTAGCTAGCTAGCATACATTTCTCCCGGCCGAATTGTCAAAAGACGTTATTTGTCCTAGTTTTGCACATTTAAAGGGCTTTTATCTGAACACGTATTGCTCTAGTGGTTGTTAAACAAATTGTTTAGCTGATAAAATTAATTAACACCTACTTGTGTACTTTACCTTAGCATTTAGCTAATAGCCTTTACATTTTACAGTGTTTTTCTCCATTGAAAGTTCCAACGCAGTACAACAGTTAGTAGGTATTACACTTTACAGTAATATCTTTCATTGTACTTTTCTGTAAACCCTTTAATTGGACCATTAAGGCTGGCCCCTCCACTGCCCGTCAGCATGCCCGCCCTGCTGGAGAGACCCAAGCTGTCCAACGCCATGGCCCGAGCCCTCCACAAACACATCATGAGGGAGAGGGAGCGCAAGAGACAAGGTGTGTACCAGTCAGACATCCTCTCACCTGAGCTGCTGCTTTCTGCCACAGCATCAGGTGAAGCTCAACTGATTCTGATTAATCTAAATCCAGTTTATTGGACCTCTTTGCATCAATAAATGAGTTGTTTGTCGGAGCCATGTTTATCTTTTCTCGTCCTGAATGTGTAGCTCCCTGCCAAATTACAGTATTAATAAAAAGTGGGCCCCAAAAAAGTGATTCCTTCTGAGTAGCTGGGACTTCTTCTAGGATCTGTAGCTCTTTTTTCATTTTACTCACTGAGACAATGAGATAAACAAGATTTGCACCTACAAAAATGTCCAAAGAGCTCAGAATATCTATGCATGCTCAATAATCCAGGTAGAAAAAAAAAAAAGTAAAGTTCCGGTCCTCTGGACATTCATTGAGCTCAGAACCTCCTGGGCTCATGAGCTGTCTGATTGGTAAAATGTTTCCAGTGTTTGTTTTCCATCCTTCTTTATCAGTCTTTTTAAAGATTAATATTCAAAACATCTTGTAAAAATTGAGTACCGTACTTTCCGGCTTAAAAGTTGCTCTGCCCTATAAGTCACATCAGTCCAATTATGTCCAATAAAGTGGAAAAATCCATAAACGTGTTGCACCGCCGTATACGTTGCATCTATTATGCGTCACCGCTGACGCTTTGCGTATGTTACGCGTCAGCGGTGACAACACGGAAATGTGGGCCGGTGTTTTGCCCAAAATGGATTGGCTGCGAAATGGCCGCAGGAGCGTGCACGGTAGGACTTTAACAAGATTAACACTTAAAACCAATTATTTGTTTGTTGAAAATTATAGCAAAGATGTGTCTGAGCTGAACTTTTCCTTACTGGTTAAATCAGCGGAATAAAAAATTGTTTTGCTACGTCAGTGCTGCGAAGCGTGGACACGCAGCGAGCGGATACGCTTCATGTCTTTAAAATTTAACAAGATATATACACCTTAAAATATATATATATGTTTGCTGACATTATAGCAAAAGTGTTTCTGAGCTGAACTTTCCTTTAAAAATTAACGTAATCTTCAAATCAGCTGGATTTAAAGGAGAAATGTAATCAAATCTGAAAAAATCGATATAACAAGAATTTCATATAGTAAACAACACACATAAACATACTTAGTATGCTTTTTTCAAGTCAGTAGCTTAAAGAAATAGTTTTTTACATTTTTCCTGCTACATGCCGAAGTGCAGTGATTTCTGTAGTACTTTTCTGGACGCACTTTTATGACACAATTAAGACCTCCTTTGCTATCTTACAATAACACTGAAGCTATAAACCCATCATTACTGTCCTCCTGTCTGTCATTTAAAATGGAAGCAGAAGACTTTTTTGAATCTGAAGGATATCACTTTAGTTTGTCAAAAACAGTTTGGTGATTTAGTGCATTAATGGGCATTTCTATCCTGGAAATACGAATAGCCGTGCGTTAGCCGCCGCATGCTAACGTTAGCATGCTAGCGCCGTATGCTAACGTGGAAGTGGGGGTGTTGAAAATGTCCTGAAACAGTTACTGTCTTCCCCAGAACATAGTAGGATCTAAAATGATTTTTAAAGATGAAGGAGCAAGTTGAAACATGCTGTCTCCCTCCTTGCTAGCAGGCTCCATTGGGAGCTGCCTGGCTAACTAACTACGGTGGCCCTACATGGCCAAAATTCTACAGCGGCCAAATGCACAGGAGCGGTAAAAATACAATATAAAATTTAAAAAAAGTTTTTAAATCGATTTTGGGGCTTTTAGAATCTATTCTGAATTGCCAGGACTAAGAATCTTGATTCTTTAAAAAATAGATTTTTTTTGCTGCATCCCTAATTGCTACACACTGAAACCTTTTTGTCCACAACTAGATACACACACTAATATTACTGTATGAGGATACACACTGAAACCTTTTTGTCCACAACTAGATACACACACTAATATAACTGTATGAGGGACGACCGTTGCACTGCCTACGTCATATTCAGGGGACGGAGAGCAGGCAGGAGGAGGGGGGTCAAAAACACCAGATGAGAATTTTTTCACTTTGCAAAGTCTAAATTTGAGTTAGGATGACATTTTTAACTTGTGAAAATTTCTCAACAAGCTTATTTTATGCTTTTCATTAGACTACTATTAGCTTAAAAACACTTTTCATTTCTCCTTTAAATTGTTTCGCTTTGACGGTCTTCCAAACGTGTGCGCGTTCTGCGAAAATAAATTATAAATAAATCGAATTTTAGCTCAAACCTCTTCTACAGCTAATCAGTTGTAAATATCCATCCAGTGATTACTTTCTGTAGGTTTCATCAAAATCTGTCCTGTGGTTCTTGAGCTATTTTGCTAACAAACACTGAGCTAACAGTAGTTCAGACCTCCAGAGTTCAGGAGGCCGGGCTGCGACAGAGTGAGTCAGAGCAGAGGAGGCTTCTGTCGGACACATGAGCTGGGAACGGCGGTGGACCCTAGCGGCCGAAAGTGGTACTGCTCCATTTTTTTCGTCAGAATGAATGGAAACGGTCATATCTCAGCCAAAAATTTGTCTAAAAATATGGGGAAAAATCCATAAATATGTCGCTTCGCCCCATAAGTCACAGGACATGAAAATTAGTTTAAAAAAAACCTGCGACTTATAGGCCGGAAAATACGGTAAATGAATCTATGTACGAAAGAACACAACTTGAATATGTTTTCAAAGCAACAAGAAAACTTTTAATAATCAGAAGTGAATGTTACATGTTGTTCAACTGTTATGGTGGCACAGGTGTTCAGATTTGTCCTACCATTCAGGTAATTGCATGAGGGGTGTGGTCACATTTAACTTAGCTGGTGTGAGTCATGGCACCAGGTGCTGGGTTAGTGTTTATTTATTTTACTTTTCTGTTGACCGTCACATTTTCATTGACACCTTGTCATACCAGCGATGTAAATCAGTTCAGGCATGGTTTGATGGATGGCTAACGCTCATCGTGTTAAACCTACTCAACCGGCAACAACTTAATTTGTGGATCAAAGTCGCAACAGATTTAAATAATGAATATTACAGAATGTAACTTCATGTGCTCTACATACGTTTTTAAAATATAGGTTTTAATAATGCATTTCTTCATTAAATATGTATTTCTACATATTGTGTGTATTTTCACAGAGGAGGAAGAGGTGGATAAAATGATGGAGCAGAAGTTGAAGGAGGAGGAGGAGAGAAAGAGGACAAAAGAAATCGAGGAGAGGATGTCGTTGGAGGAGACCAAAGAACAGGTCGGAGCAGAGTTTCACCTCGGTTTAAGTTGCACTCTTGTTTCAAACGTGACAAATAACGAGTTCTTTGTCTCTGACTCAACGTGAACATCAGGTGAGTAAGATGGAAGAAAAACTGCAGGGACTTCAAGAAGAGAAGCATCAGCTCTTTTTACAGCTCAAGAAGGTTCTCCATGAAGAGGAGAAGCGGCGCAGGAAGGAGCAGAGGTGTTCGACGTCAAATGTCCTCGTACGTTATTTTACACAGCGCTCTGACTGCAACGTCTGATCCATGTTTGTGTGTTCTAGTGACATCACCACCCTGACGTCAGCCAGCTACCAGCCCAGTCTGTCCATGCACACAGGGCAGCACCTCCTCAGTATTGCAGGTGAGACGCCGACCCATCGCCAGCCGCAGCGCAGGAACCATCCACGTTTGTTCAAACGCCCGTTCTCTTTTTGCCTTTCGTCGCCTCAGGCAGCCCGGTCAGCCACAGTCGACCCGGAGCTCTGCTGGGAGAACGGAGCAAGCAGCTCTTCCCAGCTTCGGTCATCCCTGTAAGAAAAACTGAGAAAACTCTTTTTTTATTTATTTTTTATTTTATTTTATTTATTCATTTCAAATTTAAAACGCAAAAGAAACAATTTACAAACCATATGAAGAAAGAAAAAACAGATTTAAAATGATCTGCCCCTTCTTAAAAAAAAATCAGTTCAAACAATGATTATCCATGAACAAAATTAATAACTCATAACAATTTGCCCATTTATAGTACATTTAGTATTTACCATTTATATATATCTTTTCAAGAATTTACTCTTAATCATTTTCTTAAATATAGACATTGACTTAGCTTTTTTGACATAATTTTCCAAACTATTCCATATAGACCTATGCCTTGTATTAAAGTAGACCAACCCTTTAAACTAGTTCTGTACTGTGGTTTAACAAAAATGTCTGTTCCCTTAAGATTATAACAACTTTTCCTTTTTACAAAATGCTATTGAATATTTGAAGGTAGTGTGTGATTTTGTGCTTTATACAGTACATGAATAAAAAAATATTCCACCAGATCATAAAACTTCAGTAGTTTCAATTTACAAAATAATATACTTGATGGATGACAGTAATGCATTCTTGTTATGATTCTTATAGCTCTTTTTTGTAAGATAAAAATAGGCTTTGTTAAAGTTTTGCACGCTGTTCCCCAGACATCAACACAATAAATTAAATGTGGTACTATAATTGTATTATACAGCAAATACAAGGCTTTATCATTCAATAAATCCTTTACTTTGTATAGTACTGCTGTGGATTTAGATATTTTAGTTTTAACAGAATTTATGTGCTGTTTCCATGACAGTTTAATCATCATTGATTACACCCAAAAACTTCATTTCACTCACTACATATTTCATCACCATCAATTTTGAAAGGAACAACAGTAGTTATCTTTTTTTTTTTTTTTACTAAAAATCATATAATTTGTTTTATCAATGTTCAACGATAACTTATTTAAATTAAACCAAGTTTTTTAATTTTATTTAATTTAACAGATAAAGTTTGAGAAGTCACAGCATGTTTACTCCATTTCTCACCTCCTCGTCCACTCTTAGGCCCGACATTATCAGACTCCTGGGTTCAGCTCGGGCTCAGCAGAACACGGGCAGTTCAGTGGAAGCCAGGGGGTCCACGAGCCCTACGGGGTGGCTCAGGCCCAGCACCCCTCTTCCTACGCACCTGGACCCTCGGTACCCGTCAACTTTGCCAGCAGCTCCCAGATCAGAGGTGAAGAACGCACTCGGACGCAGAAATACTCGATCATTGGTTTGTTCTTCGTGAATTGGTCTGTCAGATCCATCTTTGTAAATAAACAACTCATTTCTGTTTGTGGTCGTGATCGTTGCTAAACGTTTTCGTCTAACCTTCAGGTGCGACTGCGTTTCAAGCCATGCAGTACCTCCCTCACCAGCAGGCGGGGTATCCTGTTCATGGTCACTTCACCTCGCAGCCAGGTGAGTCCGGGCGGGGCCTCGTGCTCCCAGCGCTGACATTTCACCCTGAAACTTATTTAAGTTTAAAAAAAAAAAGGATGAACCATAAACTACAGTTCACACGATAAGACCAGACGAAACCTTCTGGAAGTAATTCTCTTCCTAAACACTCCTGGTGGTTTTGCCGGCGTCTCCGGTCTGAGCTCTGAATCTTTTTTTTTTTTTTTCAACCTTTATTTATACAGGTTAAGCTCCGTGACCTTTGAACTCGGGTGGTCCAACTCATTTTCACAAAGAGCCCATATTAAAAGCCTGATTCCAGTCAAAGACGAAGTGTTTCAATTTTATTTTTAAAGAAATATACAATGTAATGAATCTTGTTTTCCTAATAATTACCAAACAGAAACATAGCTCTATATATCAGAACAGAGTCTAGATGTTTTAAAAAAATAAAAACATTTCTTTTCTATGTTTTAATTTGTATGACATTTTGACTACCGTATTTTCCGGCGTATAAGTAGCTAGTTGTTTTTGCATAGATTTGCCAGTCCTTCGACTTATACGCCGAAGCGACTTCTATATGTTTTTTCCTCTGGCCTGATGCGACTTAGACGCCGGAAAATGCAGTAATACAACAGATAATAAAATAAAAACAGCTACAAACATTTCACATTAAATCCCAGGTTAAAACAAAAAATTGTGAATAAAATGAAATCCCTCTCTGTGATGCGAGTCGTGGAGACACTCGGCGCTGACTGAAGGACATTAGAGTGAAACTCCTCTGTTGTTATTACTCTACACAGATAAAAGTTGATGATTTAAAAAAAAATGATTATAAACAGATATTTAAGCAGATTAAATCGAGTAAATCCTCACGTCTTCAGCTACAGAACAAAAGTCCTGTTGCTTCCTCTATTTTCCTTTTAATTCACCATGTCCTGCACGACAAGAGTCTACACCGACATGTGATGCCAACGTTGGTGTTGGGCCGAATCGATGCTGGCGTGATGGGATCAAAACTTTAGCTTCACTTTCAGTACGTCGTTCCAGAAACAAAGCTGCGCTGGAGGAGCTGGCAAGACCAAATATAAACACTAGAGCCCGACTGATGTATCAGTAGGGCCGATGTTTTAGACCGATGGTAGACGTTTGGGGACATATCGGTGATAACCGTCCCTTTCTGCGCTGATATAATCACTTCTTATTTTCACCCCTAAAATGCTGGAGCCAGCTGTAAGTGTACAAAGTATCCAGCAGAGGGCGCTTGAAGACAACTTTCAAGTTACAGCCATTAAAGCTCCCCTGACATCATCTTTGAACTTTCCATAAAATGGCACAACATATATATATTTTAAGATTGAACTATGATCGTTTTTGCTAAAACAATGTTAAATTAATGAAAATTCCTCTCAAAAATAGTTTAAAATTAGCGCCGTTTTTTTACACGGTAAATCCGGGTTTTTCCGGTCACGTGATCGTGACGTCAGCTCCAGACTCTGCTCCAACGCGCACATTGAATACAATGGAGAAAGATACAAACGCATCCGTCGAATTTAGCCATTTAAAACTTTAGATTTTAGCGATTTGGCTTCAGTTCGTGAAGCAGAACTTATTTTGAGTGATCAACAACAAACATTAGGGTTTATTTTGTCCGTGCTGCTTTTTTTTTCAGGAGAGGTTTCACATTCATGAAGTGAGCAGTTGCTGACACCTGCTGCTCACTTCATGAATGTGAAACCTCTCCTGAAAAAAAAAGCAGCACGGACAAAATAAACCCTAATGTTTGTTGTTGATCACTCAAAATAAGTTCTGCTTCACGAACTGAAGCCAAATCGCTAAAATCTAAAGTTTTAAATGGCTAAATTCGACGGATGCGTTTGTATCTTTCTCCATTGTTTTCAATGTGCGCGTTGGAGGAGAGTCTGGAGCTGACGTCACAATCACGTGACCGGAAAAACCCGGATTTACCGTGTAAAAAAACGGCGTTAATTTTAAACTATTTTTGAGAGGAATTTTCATTCATTTAACATTGTTTTAGCAAAAACGATCATAGTTCAATCTTAAAATATATATGTTGTGCCATTTAATGGAAAGTTGAAAGATGATGTCAGGGGAGCTTTAAGTTTCACCTTCAGCACAGCTGAAGCAGGGAACAATTAAATACTGTGTAGCGTATTTTGCTGAACAGAGCATGGTGAGTTTATTTTAAATAATCTGTAAAACAAATCAACAACGGTCTCTTCAGTCCTCCAACCTGCTTGTCATTAGCTACATGCCTCGCAAGTCAGCAAGCTAACATTTACATAACCTTGCATAGACTACTGCCTTATAAAACTTTAGCCAGAACAATAAATCTAACGTAGAGTTAAAATATATATCAGTTTTAGTAACATTATCTTTGTTGTCTTCAATGAAATGCATTGTCTGAAATATCTGCAAAGAAAAAAAGACGCTGTTGCAGTTAGGCATGTAACGGTTGTAGTTGGTGTACCGAACCGAAAAGGTACGGAGGTGGACCGAACCGAACGTGCTGTACCGAAACGGTTATTTTTTCACTCATTGAATGTTAATATGTGCGCCGCGGAACAAAATTTCCTGGGCGCGTTTCAGCACGGAGCTATTATCTCGCAGCACGCGCAGCATTAGCCGTTAGCTTCTCGCTGCGGTTTCCTGTTTGTTAACGTTATGGTTTTCTTGTTAAAAGACGAGCGCACAAAGCTGTGTGTGTGGACGTTTTTTCATGAAGACTGGATCTGCAGCAGCAACACGTCTAACGTGAACGCGCTGGAAACTACGTCATCAGAACGTGAACGAGCTGTTACAAAGTACGCTAACCACACAGCTGCATTTAAACAACTTCTACAAAGTGCGCTAACAACACAGCTGCATTTAAACAACTTCATCAGGTAATTTAGATGGGTCCAGATCAATAACACAAACTGTATGAGTTTTTAAAGCTCTGAATCTAAGTCTGAAAGTTTTTAATGCACAGTTGATCCTTGCTATGAGACATCCATCACGTCAACACTTAAGTCAAAAAGTTCAGCTCTTTATGAAAAAACTAAAACTGATGGTCAACAAGTCCTGGAGCTGATTTAAACCCTGCCCTGATGATGAGTGAGATATTCAACCGTTCAAGAGGTATTGTTATTTTATTATAATTATTATTTATAATTTATTATTATTTAAAATTATAATCTTATTAACTTATTTTTTTACCTCTGTGTTTTATTTCCAGTATTTCCAGTTACAGAGGTAGCTGCTCTCCTTCCACTTCAGGGAAATCCACCAGAGATCACCTGCTGCAGCTAAGAAGTGTGTGATGACTGAATTGAACTCTGGAACTGTTCCAGGACCAGTCCCACCAAGAAGAGGTTGTGAGTAATGAGGACAAATACAGCCACACTGGTGCTACTGGACAAAAACTTTATTAGTTAAGATTGTAAACAGTCTGTTGCTGCTTATTGTTCTGGTTCTGACTGTTATTGTATTCATTAAGATTTTTATTATTTTTAATATAATTTATTTATTGTAGAGTGCTGTTTATTTAAAATATCATCCAAATGGGTCACTTTTATTTATTACTACAATACAATACAAACATATTTTTGGCATATTTTCAAAATAAACATTTTGTAAGTCTTTATTTTGTCTTTTTTTTTTTGTACCGAAAATAAACCGAAAATAAACCGAACCGAGCCCTCCTTGTAATTGAACCGAACCGAAATGTGATTTTAGCGTACCGTTACACCCCTAGTTGCAGTCAATCCTGATTAGGCCTTAACCGTACGCGACTGTTTAAACAATGAACAGTGAAGGGCGTTTCTTTGTTTAAGTTCTATTTTTGTAACACGCTTGATAACTTTGTGGTGAATAGTGCAGGATAGAAAATGTGAACCCATTAGGAAGACTGTTTCAAGACTTCAAGTGTTAAAACAAGTTTAAAAGTAGCTGTTTAGATTCTTGGGTGGACAAAGCTCAAACATTTTTCAGCCAATATATCAG
>JBBPBX010018274.1:13433-29995 GCA_038048925.1 Garcialebias charrua | reverse complement strand
TATTTTTTCTCAGCAAAGAAATAATAGTTTTTTACCTTGTTTTGATGAAAATTCCTTCGTGGCGGCAGCCATTTTAAATGACGACGTCAGTCGACGTCGTTCAAAACTCCGCCTTCTGTTCTCTGATTGCTCAGGAACACTTCTGATATAACGTCAGCTAAGAAATATATTTTTCTCAGCAAAGAAATAATAGTTTTTTACCTTGTTTTCATGAAAATTCCTTCGTGGCGGCAGCCATTTTAACTGACGACGTCAGTCGACGTCGTTCAAAACTCCGCCTTCTGTTCTCTGATTGCTCAGGAACACTTCTGATATAACGTCAGCTAAGAAATATATTTTTCTCAGCAAAGAAATAATAGTTTTTTACCTTGTTTTCATGAAAATTCCTTCGTGGCGGCAGCCATTTTAACTGACGACGTTAGTCGACGTCGTTCAAAACTCCGCCTTCTGCTCTCTGATTGGTCCGGTCAAAAATCTACCGGAGAAATCCTTGTCTATGAGAGAAGTCCCAGACTGTGCAGTGAAGGGAAATGAGAATTGAGCGGAGCTGTGCAGGAAGGCGAGGGCCAGGCTAATGTTTCCCATACACAGACGAAATTCGTCTCTGCATTTAACCCAACCACCACCAGGTGGTGCAGTGAGCAGCCATAGAAAGCGCCCGGGGAGCTGGAGAATTAGGTGTGCACTCATAGACACCCCAAGGTGTGTAGTGGCCGGGGCGCGAACCCGCGTCCTTCGGGTCCCAAGTCGGAAGCCCTGCCACTACACCATACCCATAATTCAATGTAAATACCCATAATTCAATGTAAATACCCATAATTCAATGTAAATACCCATAATTCAATGTAAATACCCATAATTCAATGTAAATACCCATAATTCAATGTAAATGCCCATTATTCAATGTAAATACCCACAATTCAATGTAAATATCCATAATTCTTTGTAAATATCCATAATTCAATGTAAATACCATTATTCAATGTAAATACCCATTATTCAATGTAAATACCCATTATTCAATGTAAATACCCATTATTCAATGTAAATACCCATAATTCAATGTAAATACCCATAATTCAATGTAAATACCCATAATTCAATGTAAATACCCATAATTCAATGTAAATACCCATTATTCAATGTAAATCCATTATTCAATGTAAATACCCATTATTCAATGTAAATACCCATTATTCAATGTAAATGCCCATTATTCAATGTAAATGCCCATAATTCAATGTAAATGCTCATTATTCAATGTATATACCCATTATTCAATGTAAATACCATTATTCAATGTACAGGTAAATACCATTATTCAATGTAAATACCCATTATTCAATGTAAATACCGGTACCCATAATTCAATGTAAATACCCATTATTCAATGTAAATACCCATTATTCAATGTAAATACTCATTATTCAATGTAAATACTCATTATTCAATGTAAATACTCATTATTCAATGTAAATACCCATAATTCAATGTAAATACCCATAATTCAATGTAAATACCCATAATTCAATTTAAATACCCATAATTCAATGTAAATACCCATAATTCAATGTAAATACCCATAATTCAATGTAAATACCCATAATTCAATGTAAATACCCATTATTCAATGTAAATACCCATTGTTCAATGTAAATACCCATTATTCAATGTAAATACCCATTGTTCAAGGTAAATGCCCATTATTCAATGTAAATACCCATTATTCAATGTACAAGTAAAATACCATAATTCAATGTAAATACCCATAATTCAATGTAAATACCCATTATTCAATGTAAATATCCATTATTCAATGTAAATACCCATTATTCAATGTAAATACCCATTATTCAATGTAAATACCCATTATTCAATGTAAATACCCATTATTCAATGTACAAGTAAAATACCATAATTCAATGTAAATACCCATAATTCAATGTAAATACCCATTATTCAATGTAAATACCCATTATTCAATGTAAATACCCATTATTCAATGTAAATACCCATTATTCAATGTAAATACCCATTATTCAATGTAAATACCCAGCTAATGTGACACTGACAACGGTGAAGGTTTATCAAACGATATGAAATGTTTTAGTTGATTTAAGACGGCAGTAATCAGAATTAAACTTGATTTCTTCAAATTGAAGTTGTTTTAGAGTTTATCTACAACAGGTAAGATATTAGGTGTTTCCAACCTTTCCACTGAACCTAATTTCAAGTCATCTAAACTATCCCTTCAAGTCACGTCTCTCTTCCTCCCTAAACTGAGGCTGTAAACTTTATAATAAAAATGATTTGTTTTCATATTTGCATTTTTTTTTATGCTGCTGCTGTTTTATATAAATTCTCATTAGATGAAAAAACTTGACTTTAGTTTGAAATGCATTTTTCTTCAGGCCTCGTTCCAGAGCTCTCCTCAGGGCGCTCCTCGACACAGCTTCCTCCCCCACAGCCAGAGCAGCCAGAGGTTCTACCACCACGGCAAGTGACCAACAGTCCACACGTCCGTCACGGCCACCGCGCTGCTTCATGTCCGACCTCTAACCGGCCCACTTCAAAAACAACGCTGGTTCAAGTCCAGTTACTGGTTTTCTTGTTGGTAACGTCTCATTTCTGGAGTCCACAGACTGTCCTGAACCTCACACGCTCCCGTGAACAGTTCCTCTACACGACTCTAAATAAAGTGGAGATGTAAAAATAGCTTTTGTTTGTTGAAGGAAGCCGTCGAGGAGCACGATGAGAACACGGTGGAAGTTTAGTTTCTACTACAAAGCATTTATCATCAATCCGTTTCACTCACATCGATGTGTTGACTTCTAGTCGGGGACTGCCTAATTATTATCCACCTGACAAGGGTTTCTTAACTTTATATCTTACTCTTCCTTCAACTTTATTGTGGCCCAAACAGCACGTGTACCCCCACAAATTTATATCAAAACGACCATGTAATTTGCAAACAAAGACGCCATTTTTATTATTATTGTTTTTTCCAGACTGGTTGAAAATCAAATATCCAAGATGGCCACCTGAGCTACAAATAAAAAAAACAAAACTGTAAATCAGCAGTTTGCAGAGATATTAAGCTGAAATTGGGTGTGGTGGTAGCTGAGAGCAATGCCCAATAAATAATGAATTAAAAAATCAAGATGGCCACCAAAGCTACATTTAAATGCCTTAACTCGGCTACTTTTACACATACAGAGCTGAAATTTGGTGGTTATAGCTGAGAACGTGCTATCACATACTGAATCCAAATCAAAAATACAAGATGGCCACCATAGCTTTAAAAAAAAAAAGTTTTTAGCTCATTGATATTTTGCCACTTTAAGCTGAAATTTGGTATATTGGCAGCTGAGAGAGAGCCCCAACATAATACGTCAAATTAAAAATGGCCGCCCCGTGGCAGTCCCCGTCAGTTTCTCCAGGACCTTTGTAGTTTATCAGATCCACGATGACCACATGGGAATCTGTTTTCTAAACTTTTGCCTCAACGTTGAATAAAAACAAACCACGCTCAGTTGTTTGTGTCGTTTTTATCGTCATGACGACGACGTGCCTCCAGAAAGCTGCTGAACAGCATCTTGTGTCCAAGACAAAAACTCAAAGCTGGGAACGTTTCTGCAGAAAGAACCTTTTATAAATCAGGTACTCCGGTAAAAAAATGATTTCTTCCGGTAGTAAGTCGGTTGTAAGAAAAAAATATTTACTCAGGTAATGTTTTGGTTGCTCTGGTAAAAAAATAATTTACTCGGGTAATATTTTGGTTGCTCCGGTAAAAAAATTATTTACTCCGGTAGTTATTCGGTTGCTCTGGTTCAGTTACTCCAGTAAAAAAATTATTTACTCAGGTAGTAATTCAGTTACTCTGGTAAAGAAAAAAATACTCCCAATAGTTATTCAGTTACTCCGGGAAAGAAAGTATTTACTCCGGTAGTAATTCAGTTGCTCCGGTAAAAAAATTATTCACTCCGGTAGTAATTCTGTTGGCATGAGGGCACTGAGCAAAAGTTTTAGACTGGTGTGGAAAAACTGCTTTGAACCAAGAACGTTTTTTTTTTTTTTCCATTAAACAACAAAAAAGTGACATAAATCAGAAAAAAAAGTTTCTTTCATCTTTAGAACATCTTTGGTTCTTCAATAAGCAGAGAGTGTTTGGAGCGGCTCGGCTGGTGGTTTCCCTCCAGGCTCGTTGAACCAACCTCGGATGTTCCGTCTCATCATGCGGTTCCTCTTCAGGATGTTGAGATCAGGTCCAGCTTCTTCTAGAGGACAGTCCTCGGTGACGCTAGGTGGATGTGTGGTCCTGCTGCAGAACACATCTGGATCCTCTCAGATGGACAGTCCTCTGCAGGTGTTTCTCTCCAATGAAGAGACTGTTAGTCCAGATCTCCAGCTCTGTGTGCAGAAATGAACGTGCAGGAACCTCCAGAAGTTTTCATGGAGGTCTACAGACACGCTTTTGTCTTGTGTTCACGTTGGAAGTTTGTCTTTGTGGGTTCAGTTCTGATCAGACGTGTCGGGACAGCAGATGGGTGTACCTGGGTCTAGAGGTTGACCCACATCAGATCATTGAAGTGGCTCTAACGAGCCTCCTTCAGTTCTGAGCTGATGATTCTGCTGAACGTGTGGTTTATGGAGGAAGTAACCGTGACGAGTCCTTCGGTACGTTTCCTGGTTGGACCGTCAAGTCCACGCTGTTTCTTTGTGGTTCTTTAAGAACCTTAAACCCAGAACAGACTTGATGGAGCTGAACCAGCTCGGGTCTTGTTCCTGCTCAGTGTTCAACCTGAGACGTTGAGCTGTCTTCCATCGTCTCACCAGAAGTTTGATCGTTCCTCGGCCAGTTAAACCAGCAGCTTCTTCTTCCAGTTTGACTCCGTTTCCACGTAAGAAGGTGACGACCAGAACCTGAAAATATAAGACTTGGAGCTGGAGATGCTGTTTTCAAGACGAGTGATGGGTTATTTACACCAAAGCTCTTTAGATTTTTAGGTTTCTCTTCGGCTTGTGTTTTGTAAACTGATGAAAATAAACAGATTAATGTATTCTTTTTTTCACACCTTGAAACTCATGAATCGAGTATAAAAAGACAAACCTCAGTAAAACCTCCCACTGATCCTTTAAATCTGTACACCTGGACCCACCTGCTTTTATAGTGTGAATGTTTAAGAAGCATTCACTCTATTGTGATCCATTTTTCTTCCATACTTTTCAGCATTTTTCTTGTTCCACAATTTTTGTGCCATTTCAACAAATCATAATTCAAAACGTTCAGCTCTTTCAGGACAATCCTGCTATGACTTTTGGTTGATGCAACTTTGGCTTTTTGAAATGTTTAACCATTTCTGCTTTTTTTCTCATAGAAAATGAATTTAGCTCATTTTACATCCTTCAAATCTTTCTAACTTTTCAGCTAATTTCAGCTTGTTATGCTCCTTTCAGCTCCTTTCTACAAGTTTCAGCTTTTTCTATTTCAGCTACTATTTAGCTGTTTTAGCCTTCTCATAGCCTGGTTAAAACCAGACCCTTGTCCTTCACTTCGCTTCGGACTAGGGTCTGGACTTTCTCCATTGAGAAACGATTCTTGCTGGAGGCGTGGCCTCTGCTGATGGCTGCTCCCCCGTGGTCTGCTGAACTTGACTTCAGCTCCGCCTCCTGCTGAATTTTCTCTCGCTGCCGTTGCATATTCTGTGTTTATATGTTAATAAAAAAAATAAAACCATGGATCGCTGGTCCAACACACCAGAAGACCAGAAAATCTGATGGGACTCGGGCAGCAACGAACACGAGTTTAATTCTCTCGTGACAACCTGAAGCATCAGCGGAGGGAGAGGAGGAGGAGGGAGCGAGCGATAACTTGACTTTTGGCAAAAAAACAAAAGAAAACTCCAGATAAGGGATTAAGAAGGGGAAATTAATACATTTGTGTCACATATAAAACAGTCCTGCATCGCTTTGCATCGCTTTGAATGAGAACATGCGAATGCTCGTTGGCTGCGCGCTCCCCCGTGGTCTTCTGAACTTGACTTCAGCTCCGCCTCCTGCTGAATTTTCTCTCGCTGCCTTTGGATATTCTGTGTTTATATGTTAATAAAACGTTCTAATAAAATAAAATAAAACCATGGATCGCTGGTCCAACACACCAGAAGACCAGGAAATCTGATGGGACTCTTTAATTCTCTCGTGACAACCTCAGTCATTTCCTTGTTCATTTCACTCAGCGGAGGGAGGAGGAGGAGGAGGGAGCGAGCGATCACTTGACTTTTGGCAAAAAAACAAAAGAAAACTCCAGATAAGGGATTAAGAAGGGGAAATTAATACATTTGTGTCACATATAAAACAGTCCTGCATCGCTTTGAATGAGAACATGCGAATGCTCGCTGGCTGCGCTGGGACAGGTGGGGGCGTGGGTTAGGGGCCAAAAACTCCGCCCCTTCTGTTCTCTGATTGGTCCGGTCAAAAATCTACCGGAGAAATCGTTGTCTATGAGAGAAGTCCCAGACTGTGCAGTGAAGGGAAATGAGAATTGAGCGGAGCTGTGCAGGAAGGCGAGGGCCAGGCTAGCCTTCAGCTAATTCCGTGTTTTTGCACCCATTTCAACTTTTTTCAGCTTAATTCAGCAAAAATGTGCTCTCTTCCTTCTGGCATTTTTAGCTACTTTTCAGCAGTCTTTTGCGAATTCAGATTTTTTTTTTTCAGATAATTTCCACTTTTGTGTTTGTTTCTTTCAGGAAGCATGTTCTTTCCGCTTTCTTCTGCTAATTTAAGCTTGTTCTACCTTTTCAGCTAGCTTTTTACACATTTTTCAGCTGTTTTCAGATAAATTCACATTTTTCATGGTGATTTCTGCTAATTTCAGACTAATTACGTTTATTCTGCTGATTTAAGCTCGTTATGCTCCTTTCAGCTTAATTATGTTAGTGTCAACTACGTATTTCAGCTACTATTTAGTTGTTTTTAAGCTAATTTTAGCCTCTTCAGCTTATTCCACATTTTTTGCACTCATTTCAACTTTTTCAGCCTAATTCAGCCAACATGTGCTCTCTCTTCTTCCTTCTGGTAATTTTAGCTTCTTTCTGCATTTTACTTTTCAGCTGTTTTTATTTATTTATTTATTTTGAAATTTCAGCTTTTTTCATATACTTTCCACTTTTTTGTGCTAATTTCTGCTTCTTTCAGCAAACGTGTTTGTTCTGCTTTCTTCTGCTAATAGAAGCTTGTTCTATTTTTTCAGCTAGTTTTTTCCCTGCATTTTTCAGTTATTTTCCGCTGTTTTTACTAATTTCAACCTTTTTAGCTACTTTCCTAAATTTTCTGCTAATTTCTGTATATTTAAACACATTTCAACAAACGTGTTCTTTCTGCTTTCTTCTGCTAATTTAAGCTTGTTCTTCCATTTCAGCTACATTTCAGCATGTTTTAGCTATTTTCAGCTTCAAGTTCTTCAGCAAGACTCATTCACTCTGCATTTTTGCAGGAAATGCACTTTCTCTAGTTTTTAATTGCTTCCAAACATTTATTAAAGACCTCTAGCTCTGACGATGCATTAGCGCCTCCTTTCCTCCTCGGGTCCAGCGGATCATCTGAAACAGAACTACAAGGAGGGAGGAGTCAGGAAGCACAAAGACGCTAAAAAATAAATAATAATAAAAAAACTTTAATGAGTTTCAGCCTCCGCAGGGGAAACACTCAATTCTACAGCCGATGATGTGACCCGTAGAAAATAAAAAGTGCTTAAAAATAGCAGCTAAATGACATTATGAGGCGTTTGAGACAAACAGGAAGTGAGTGCGTAGCAAAATTTACAGTACCGGTAACCAGCAGAAGAAGAAAAAGAGCAACGATGCTCCATAACCTACAAAAAAACTCTTGAGTTGCAAAAGTATTCAACCGCTTCCATCCTTTGACTCTGTTGCCAACCTCTGAGGAGTGAGGTCCATCACCAAATAAGAGGCATCATGAAGACCAAGAAGCCTCCACGGTCCAGAGAGAAAATAATTAAAAAAGTTACAGCTCATGTTTGGAATAAAACAAAAAAATAACCTTAACTTTTTTTTTTAGAAATGCATAATTGACCTCAACAAACCTGCTGAGAAGGTCGTCCGCTGACGGAGCGGTTCTTATGCAGAGACGGGAGGACGGACCATAAGCTTCACGGAGTGGAACGACTGAAATTTATGGAAAAAATAAATGTGGGAACGTTTGGAATTGCTTTCCCAGACATTGTGGAAGATGAGTCACATTTTTAAGAGAACAACGCCCCGTCTTTGGTAAACCTACTTCTCTACAGTGAAGCAGGGTGGTGGCAGCATCATGCTGCGGGGAAGTTTCTCCTCAGCAGGAACCAGAAACAAAGATGGAAGAAAATGTGGAGAAATTCTTGAGAGGAGCTGAGACTGAAGTCCACCTTCCAGCAGGACGCCACCGCCCAACGTATCAAGTCCTGGACTGGTCCAGTGAAAAACCAGACCTCAGTCGACCTCTGGTTTTGACTGAAACGTTGTTGGACACGAGGAGCACCGACTTGAAGGAGCTGGAGCAGTTTGATCACGAAGAATGAACCAAAACTCCAGGAGTCCCATGAACCAAGATCGTGGAGACAAACCTGAGGACGCCAGCTGCTGCAACAGGCGTCTCTACAAACTGGTGGACTGTCAGGACCAGCAAAGACTTCTCTGCTGGTCTGAACACGATCACAATCACTAACTTACACTTTAGTCTATTTCTTCCTTTATTGTTATTATTATTATTATTGTTGTTGTGAATTCTTCATTTCAGCTTCTAGCAGCAAATGTTCGTATGGAGTTTTCATCCAATCATATTTCAACCATCATCTGTTGCTAGGGTCAACTTCGATCAGGCCGGGTGCTGGGGGGTGGAGACGGAGACACGTCTTTGCTGTTTGTCGGCCTGGGGCGGCTCAGTGCGAGGGAGAAGACAGACGAAGCGCTACCCCTGCAGCTTTTTTAGCTAGCGCGCCGCTAGCTTAGCACTACGTCTGTGCCGGCAGTTGTTGGCGTCCAGCTAAAATAACGCCACTTTAATTGGTGATGTCACTTTATCTGTGCTGCTGATTATCCATGCTGCTGATCTCTTGCCTTTAAAGGGTGTGTGACATGATGTTGGAACTATGCATAAAGTGGCACAACATATATATGTTGTCTCGTTCAACCATGTTCGTTTTTACAAGCAAAATGGTAAATCAATGAAAATTTGATTTAAAGGTGATTTTGAAATTGGCGCCGTGTTTCGTCAAGGGACATCCGGGTACTTAGGCATGCGACGTAGGGACCAGCACGGTTGTCTGCCGCTGCTATTAGCATGCAGTGAAATTGTCTTCAAAAATCACCTATTTTCTTTTGTATAACTTGAAAAATGCCGGTACGTTGCGTCGCATTTGGGTGTTCTAACATCGCCAGCTCTGTAGACGACTACGATCGGTTTCCAGCCCTTCATCCTCTGAACCTTGCTCATCTGAAATGTCAGATTTCCCCTCGCACCACCTCGTTCACTGAACGGTAAGAGTCAAATAAATACTGCTGCAGACCTAAAATTAGAACCAGCTGTTTCTTGTTCAACACTCGAACTAACTTCGGCTTCCCAAACTGAAGACAAATCGCTCACATCTTCACTTCAATTGCTTAATTCCTCGGTTTGTATATTCTCTGCCATAGTTATTTACAAGGTGCGTTCTGGCGATTGCGTCAGAAAATGCGTCGGCGTTTGACCCCTCCTTTCTCCACCCGAAAACTGCGATGCTCTGAAGAAAACTATTTTATTAAAAAAGACTTTTATATATTAATTGTTTGAAGCATCTGTGTACAAAAAAATCAAAGCTGAGTAGCTACTCTGCCACTTTATGCATAGTTCCCAAATCATGTCACACACATTTTCATAAAATTGCTCAAAATATATATATATATTATAAATTAAATTTGTTCATTTTTGCAAACAAAATGATAAATCACTTTAATTTTGCTTTAAAAGTGATTTTGAACTTCAAGCCGTGTTTAATCATGGGAAATCCGATTACACACGAACGCACCATCTGTGACGTAACACCGGGCAGAGCTCTGGGCTTGTCACAGTGCGCGGGTATGAGCAGCTCCACATGAAGGTAAGTCTGATACAGCATCAGACCTAAATTAGATCCTGTTGTTTCTTGTTCCATCACCCAAACTATTTTCTGCTTCCCAAAATGAAGACAAATAGCTCAAATCTTCACATAGATTGATAAATTCATCTGTTTTAAATTGTCCGCTATTAAAGAGACCAGAGCCCTCTGCCTCTCACTACGTCACAGATGGTGCGTTCGTGTGTAATCGGATTTCCCATGATTAAACACGGCTTGAAGTTCAAAATCACTTTTAAAGCAAAATTAAAGTGATTTATCATTTTGTTTGCAAAAACGAACATATCTTAAATGATAAAATATATATATTTTGAGCAATTTTATGAATAGTAAAAAAAATCATGTCAGTGGACCTTTAAGCTGTAGTGTTCATACCCATCTGCTCACAACAGACTCATGTTCAGGCTGCTGTTTAATACACCGTGTTACATTACATTGTTAGTGTTTACCGTATATCTTAGATCTTTGTATACTGTTTCTTTTGGAATATTTTATATTGTGGATATTTTTGAGTGTAACTGGGGTCGTGAGTGCACAAATTGGTTCCACCTCATGTACCACATGTGATGTGAATAACAATACAGAACCTTGGATAAAAGCCCAGTGAGGCAACAAAACTGACAGATTACCAAGGGGGTGAATACTTTTGCAGTGGTAATCTTAAGAAGTTCAGTTCAAACATTTATGTACATAAAGTATAATAGTACACACTCAGATCCTTCCCGAGCAGCAGATATGCATACATGTAATTATCAACACTTTGAAGTGATAGAAAAGTCTCTTGTTCAGGCAGGTCCGGGTTGCGGCGCGAGAGTCCTGCCGGTCTGTATTTTACCTGCAGCGGCTCATTTCCCCAAAGCTTTGATGCCGACTGCGTACTCTTCCTCCATGGCGTTCAGAACGGTGATCTGAAAGAGGAAGGAGGAACCAGATTAGAACCCGATCGGACCTTTAGAGAGGCGAGAACACGCTGTGGCTTTAAACAGTGGCCGGACTGACCAGGATCTCCTCTCCGGCTTCGTTCCGGCTCTCGATTTCTTTCCCCAGGTCTCCTTCAGGAATCTTCAGGTCTTCTCTGACCTCACCGCTGTCCTGCAGCAGGGACAGGTACCCGTCCTGGATCCCGATCAGCTGAGAGAGAACAACCAAAATTAATACGTACTATATTTTTTGGACTATAAAGCGCTCTTAAAATAAGTTAAAATTTCTCAAAAATTGACGGTGAGCCTTATAATCAGGTGCACCTTAAGTATTAAATCTGGTTGTGCTTACTGTGGTTATTATGAATGAGTTGAATAAAGTTTGACTTATCTGACTGTTTTTTTTTTTTTTTCGCTTAATGCACCTTATGGTGCAAAAAATACAGTACATAAAAATAAAAAAAACATTAAATCTCAAAGGACTGACAGCGAATGTTCACTTTGAAACTATCATATAAGATTGTGGTGCCTTCAGGGACACCTTTAAGAGTTTGAAATCTTTATTTAAATAGCCACGTTAATTTTAAAATGTGTGTTTTTTTTTTAAGTACAGGTAGTCCTCGACTTACGACAGCCTTGAGTTACGACGTTTCGGGGTTACGACATGCATCTCCATTAAAAATAATAATTATTTTGATTTTTTTTATTTTGAAGCCGATTTACGCAGTTTCCGGTTTTACGTTTTGATAGCTGCGGAGGCTACAGCTGCTACAGCTTGCCCTGTACTCTCTAAAAAAGCTAAGTCTGGTCCTCTGGTCATTCAAAAAACAAAACAAAACTTGTTGGAGCAAGCTGGACAGGCAGAAGCTGTGGAAAAGTACCGGTACCGTATTTTCTGGAATATAGGTCGCACCCGAATACAGGTAGTCCCTGACTTACGAGCGCTCTGACTTACGAGGTTCCGGACTTACGAGCTGGCGAATTTTTGGAAAAAACGCAAAAAATACCGAGTTTTTCTGTGTTTTTTCACCACAGTTCGTTAGCTAAACATGTGGACACACGTTTCCGATCATTTTTATGCACTCGTAAGCAGTTTTTCGATGAAAAACGAGTGTTTGTAGTCGCGCTAGCAAAACCGTTCCAACTTACGAGCGAAATTCCGGACTTACGAGACACGTGGCGGCCGTTCCAAGTTACGAATTTTCGCTTTACGAGCAACTCGTAACGGAACTCGCTCGTAAGTCGGGGACTACCTTTAGCTGCTTCTGTGGATTAGAGGAACAAAGACCTTAACAAACCCCCTACTGTTAAGCTGTGATGTGTTGTTGCGTCAATTTACATAGAATGGATATGTTATCTCTGGTATGTGTGGGCGTTATTTCAGCTTCCAAATTACATGTTGGTGCGTGACAGTCAGAGTCAGAGTCAGAGAGAATTTATTGTCATTTGCACCGCATGTAGTACATGTGTTGAAAACGAGATTATGTACACAGGGTCCCAGTTACATCCAACAACAAATGCAAGAGAAAAACAATAATAACATCTAGGATTAACTAAGAGAGACATCAGCTAGTAATACACTAAGCCCTAATGTAGTAGAAAAACATCATTATAAACAGCAGCACGAACATGAGCAGATGGTCACAGATGAACGCAGCAACAAGAAACAGATCAGTATCAGCATGATGTGACATTTTGCAGTGTTTATTCTTATTATTTATTTATTCATGAGTCTGACAGCCTCAGGGTAGAAGCTGTTCCTCAGCCTAGTGGTTCTACATTTGATGCTCCTCAACCTCCGTCCCGAGGGGAGTGGTGCAAAGAGTGAGTGTGCTGGGTGAGTGAGGTCTTTCATGATGCAGGTGGCTCTTTTTCTGCATCTGGAGGTGTAGATGTCTGTGATGGTGGGGAGACTGACTCCCACAGACTTCTGTGCAGCCTTCACCACTCTTTGTAGAGCTTTCCTCTCTGCAACTGTGCAGCCTCCATGCCACACGTTGATGCTGGAGCACAGGATGCTCTCCACTGCACACCTGTAGAAGGAGGTGAGGACTGAGCTTCTCAGACCGGCTCGTCTCAGCCGTCTGAGGAAGTAGAGTCTCTGATGACCTTTCTTGATCAGGCTGGTGGTGTTGTTGCTCCAGCTGAGGTTATCATTCAAGTGTACACCCAGGTACTTGTAGCTGGAGACCACCTCCACCGCAGATCCACCTATATACAGTGGGGTGTGGGTGTGTTTGTTCCTTCTGAAGTCCACAATCATCTCCTTCGTCTTCTTCACATTCATGTGAAGGTTGTTCTCTTTGCACCAGCTCTCCAGATGTTCCACCTCCTGTCTGTAGCTGGATTCATCATTATCTGTGATGCATCCCACCACAGCTGTATCATCTGCAAACTTAACAATATGACAGCCTGGAAGTGTGGCTGTACAATCATATGTGAGCAGAGTGAACAGAAGAGGGCTCAGCACACATCCTTGAGGAGAGCCAGTGCTGAGGGTGATGGTGGAAGAGGAGAAGTTGTGGATCTTCACGGACTGTGGTCTGTTTGTTAAGAAGTCTAAGACCCAGTTACAAATAGAGGGGCTTAGTCCAAGTGTAGATAGTTTGTCTATCAGAGTTTGGGGGATCATGGTGTTGAAGGCAGATGTGAAGTCCACAAAGAGCAGACGCACGTATGAGTCCTTCTGATCCAGGTGGGTGAGAGCAGTGTGGACCACAGAGGAGATGGCGTCCTCTGTTGATCGGTTCTCACGGTATGCATATTGATGAGGGTCCTCGCTGATGTTGACGGCTGTCTTGATGTGGGACATGACCAGTTTCTCAAAACATTTAGCGACTATCGGGGTGAGAGCCACCGGTCTATAGTCATTCAGACCAGTCACTGTGGAGCTTTTTGGGACTGGGATGATGGTGGCAGTCTTCAGGCAGGTGGGAACTGACTCCAGTGAAAGTGAGGTGGTGAAGATGTCAGCCAGCACCTCACAGAGCTGGTCCGCACATTCCTTCAGAACTTTCCCTGGGATGTTGTCTGGACCCGTAGCTTTATGAGGGTTGATCCTTCTGAGACTACCTCTCACTTCTGCTGCGGTCACTTTGAGGTGCTCCTCGTCTGGTGATGAGTTGAGTCTGGTGCTAGTTGGTCTGTTTGGATCATCAAAACGTGCATAAAACTTATTGAGGGCATCAGGCAGGGATGGGTCCCTGGGGCATTGTTTGCTTTTGCCCTTGTAGTCTGTTAAGCATTTGATGCCCTGCCACATGCTCCGTGGATCATGTGAGGTGAACTGTCCCTCGATCCTCTGTGCATACGCGGCATTGGCAGGGCCGGATCTATAATACGGGCACACCGGGCGGGTGCCCAGGGGCCCGACAGCTCAATGGGGCCCTCTGCTGGCCAGGAGTGAGCAGTTCAGCCTGGCAGAAATTTTTTATTTTTTATTTTATTTTTTTATTGTCGCTAGACGTAGATAAAACAATGCTTTGTCCTCAATTTTCCTTATTATCCAACCCAAATAAAATAAAAAGTTGTTTTTCAAAAACAACTCATAAGTGTCTTTTAGTTTGTTGACATGACGTGTATGATTGGGAGCAGACGGCAATGCACACACTCAGTCCGGTTGGTGGCGGTAATGTGCTTAAAATAAGTTCGCCAACCGCCAATAAACAATAGAAGAAGAAGAAGCTCTGTGACCAATGAGCTGACAGCCCTTTTACACACGTGATTGAAACTACAGAATCCGGCTCATCTCATTGGTCCAGTCTTGGCAGTTTACGGAAGACACGGCAGCTACGAGGCCGCCAGACGAAGCATTGTTTCCGAGATAAATCCGTCCGAAGGTCCCCCGGCGCGCGCCGGAGCTCAACTGAGAACCAGGCCGGCCATGCTGCTTTGAAGCCCCACCAAGAGGCTCCCTGCCTGGGTAGACGATCCAGAACGGCCCCCGGCGCGCGCGCGCCGGAGCTCAACTGAGAACCAGG
The DNA here is from genome assembly GCA_038048925.1 of Garcialebias charrua. Lineage (NCBI taxonomy): Eukaryota > Metazoa > Chordata > Actinopteri > Cyprinodontiformes > Rivulidae > Garcialebias > Garcialebias charrua. Next base: position 14,948 of record JBBPBX010018274.1, on the reverse strand, counting down.
CCGGCCATGCTGCTTTGAAGCCCCACCAAGAGGCTCCCTGCCTGGGTACATGATCCAGAACGGCCCCCGGCGCGCGCCGGAGCTCCGGCGCTCTGGACCACCAGAACCATGCACCAGGGCAGAAACTTCGTGCTGGACATGGGCACAGGAGAAAGCAGGTAAAGATAATGGATGGACGGACGGATAATAAATGTAACAAAACCAGGAGAACCCTTGAAGAAGAAGTGGAGAAGATCACTGAAAGTCTTCACCTGGTTGGCAGGTAAAAATTCAATAATTTCCAGTGTAGTTGTGAACCATGTTTAATTATTGATAGTTATAAACAAAAGTGTACAACTGACACGTACAAATAAGTACATAATTGTGAATTTAAGAGATTGCTAAAAGTGATTTTTTTTGAAGGAATATGAAAAATAACATAAGAATTTATTTGAGTTGTTTAAGATGATGTAATCTTACATTTGGTGATGCAATTAATTTTGTTCTTTGATAAATCATTGTTGTGAGTTTATTTGGGTAAAAAAGGGGCAGAGATTATAAGATTATTCTTCATCTGCTGCCTTTCATTTTATTTTGAATGTATGTTTTTTATTTTTTATTGAGTTGTTGACTTTGTTTTAGTGAAATGAATGAATTTTAATAAATAAAATAAAAATAAATACATTTACTTTACACTATGCAAACATACAACCTTGTCCATCTTTAAAAAAATCACAGTTCATATAGGTAATTAATAAATACATTTCAAAATGTAGTTTACATACTACAATGCTAAATTTATAAATATAAACAATACACGTTTTTCCATTTATTTATCACTACATAACCTAGGCTATGTGTCACTAATGAATTTTTTAACACCTTTTGGCAGGCTAAACATGTATGGATGAGCTGTATGAGGAATGTGTGACTGCAAACAGCCTGAGGTGAGGTGGTCTCACCTCAGGAGAAAGAAAGGTGGCAGTCCCAGGGAACAGCAGAGAAGTGGATGCAGCTGACCTCCCCAACAGAACACCTGAACTCACACCTGGCCTCAAATGCTCCCCATCATTCATGGTTGAGTTCCATGTGATCCAGGTTTGAACTTGAGAAAAACATCATACAGACTGTCTACCTACACTTCAATCAAAGTAAGGGAATTCTTTTTCTTTTTCTGCTGCTTCGAGCTTTCTTAGAGCTCATGGACTTGTTTTTCATGCACGTGGGCATGGACTGCACACCAAGGCACTGGTGTCACTATGGTTGCAACATGTTTCTGATGGATGTGATTTGCTACTGGTTTGCTGCTGATTGATGTCAATGCAGTAGCTGCTGCTCTTTCAGAAGTGTTCATGTTTGACATCATTTGCTGATGAAGGATGGATGGATGGATGGATGGGATTTGCTGCTGAATGATGTCAATACAGTAGTATTATATATACAATACAGTCAATACAGTAGTATATAGTAGTAGTCAATACAATATATATATATATATATATATATATATATATATATATATAGTAAAATGGGTGT
>JBBPBX010018273.1:10972-45813 GCA_038048925.1 Garcialebias charrua | reverse complement strand
AGTCAGGTCATCTGGACGGTTTCTTTTTTTGCTGAGACATTTCACCCTTCATCCAAAGGACTTATTCAGTCTGAGGAGCCACAGACAAACTGGAGTCCTACAAGCACCAACTCCCAAAGTGGATAAAACCAGTTTGCTGGTGATGAGATGTTTTCTGTAGCCCGCCCTCTCCCCTGTCAACTCCTCTAAGGCAGCCATGCCAAAATGGTACAAAACAATAGGACTCGTTTGTGTCTTCTCGGACTGAAGAAGTCCTTTGGATGAAGGACGAAACGTCTCAGCAAAAAAAAGAAACTGTCCAGATGACCTGACTGAACATTGTTGAATCTGTACCTGGATTATCAGGATGATTCAAACCACTCTGGCCATGACTGCCTAAAACAAGTTGGAGAGTTTGAGCAGGCGGTGGGGGAGAGGGCGGACTCCAGAAACCATCAGAGCACCATCAAGCTGGTTGACCCACTATGAGAAGGTGCTGTTAATATAAGACTGAGTTTGTTGCGGCTCCTCGGACTGATGAAGACGAAACATTTCAACAAAAAGAAACCGTCCACAGGACCTGACTCGACTTTGTTGGATTCCTGGAAATGATGTAAAAAGTGAAATATTTCAGTAAATTTTCAAAACTTGTACGTTTGTCCTACAGCATTCAGTTTCACACAGAACAATTTTTTTAAAAAATAAACGAGCATGAAAAGGATCAAACAGTTTAATGCGACTAATTTTTATTTTATTTTGTTTTTGTCACCTGACCCGCAGTTTATTGTTGGATAAAAATATCCTCTATTCATTTTATTTACTCAAAGAAGCCACACTCGAGGACACGTGAATATTTTTAACTGGTTTTACTTGTAAGGGCGGACTTTCACAACAGGTCACACCAGTGCTTTAAGTGGAAAAAAATAAGTGCCGGTACCCTCCCTAAAGTCATAATAATATGCATACCTGCAAACTCAGAAGGGATGAAAAAGGTGACAAACGTTGCGCCAACCCCCCCCCGAAAGATTTTGTAATTTTTTAACATGCTTCAGGTAAAAGTCATTTACTAACCTAATTTAATGAGAACATAAATAGGAAAGATTGTGTCAACCAAAAAATTAACAACCAACAACAGCAGCAAGTCAAATACAGCAGAACATTTTGCTAACAATGCGCTGCTCCGAGTCAACAGATGCATTTAAAAACTTAAGACTTATCTCTTCAGACAGGCTTTTGGTTAATTTTGTACATTGATTTTAGAGTTTGTTATGTTTTACCTTTTTGTATAGTACTTCTGTGATTTTATTTTTCCTTTTGTAAAGCACTATGTGGCTCTCATGTCTGTGAAATGTGCTATATAAATAAAACTTACTTACTAACAGTAAAAACTAGTTTCTTAAATATGCTGGTGAAGATGTTTTGCCAGAAATTTTGAATGAAGTAGATGCCATTTCCTGCATTCTTGTGTATTTTAACAAGTTGTTAAACATCTATGTTTACCTACATGTAAACATGATTCACTAACTATTTTAGAGACATCTAACAAAATAAAGTCAGGTCCTGTGGACAGATTAAAAAATTGTTTAAATTATTATTGATCATGAATCAGGATATTTTAGAGACACCTCATTCAACTAGTTCATATAGACATCATCCTGTTTTTAAATTCACTCCTGTGGTAATTAAATTAATGTGATACTTTATCTCAGTGGCTTTAGGGGTGCAATTGACTGTTATTTTGTTAATTTTTATTTAGTTTTATTTGTAACACAACATGCCATACTAAACAATGGTTACACTCCACTGCATGTATAAAAATATTAACTTTACCCACACGTTGGAGGAGTTACTTCCGCTTCCCTCGCGCTCTGTCGCGCTGCAGAGTTTGTTTTTGTTTTTTTACAGAGTTCGCTGTCGTCTCCTCCCCCTGTCTATCCTGAGGTTGTGATTGGCCAAAATGACGCGCTCCACCAAAGATGTTTTATTGTCGTGAAGATGCATTACTCTTTCTTGAAATCCAGTCGGGGGAAATGATGCATTCTAATCTGCCACGGGTCTTTCAAGTGGAGAAGACGAAAATAAGTTCCGGAACGCACCTTACGCTTAAAAAAAGTCCCGGTACTGTCAGGGTTAAATTTTAGAAGTGGCGGAACTGGGTACCGGTGAGTTCCGGCCCACTTAAAGCACTGGGTCACACAGATGTACAGAAGTTCTTGGTGCGTGGAGCCCAGTTACGAGAATGTTTTGATAAACTTTTATCTGCTCTCACAGCTCACAGGCTGGCACTGATGACCTCGGCCATGCAGCTGCACATGCAGGATCAAACCAGCTCCTCATCCAGCCTCTGAGAAAGAAACTAACTCTCTGCCAGTTCAAACACATGGTTCATGGGCAGTTGACATTCTCAGCCATAGTAGTTGTTGCGTCCCAAGGAACATAGCATATTAAGGGACACGAGACAAGAAGGAGGGTTTGAAAAAAAAAGATGTTTATTTTTAAGGTCTGACGGTGCGGCTCTGGCTAATCCGCCTCCAGCCGCTCTGTGGAGAAAAAAAAAAAAAAGCTCAAACCCTCAGTTTCCAAGTCTCCACAAAAAAAAAAGAAGTTACAAACGAAAGACGGGGGTGGGGTCTGGTAAGGTGACGGGCGGTCGGGTGTTGTCTTGGACTATGGGGGGGTTCGGGGCCTGGGGGATTGCCGTGGGCAGGGCTGGCATTGCGCTCCCCCTGGGGCTGCTTGGGCCCGGGTGTCCTGTCCTGTCGGCGGGGCGCGGGTTGGGCAGAATCTTGGATGTCTGCTACTCTCCACCCCAGAATGAATGGGGCTACCTCCTGGGTTTGGATGTGGGCTGCCCCATGTAGGAGGCAGGTACATGTCTTGGACCTAGGGGGTATAGAGTGTGTATCGGGATTATGAATGGAACGTGTCGTTATTGTTTGTCTTTCTGTGAGTGAGGGTGAGGATGAGGGTGGGTCTGAATGAGTGTGTCTGTGTATGAATGTTTGTCAGGCTGGGACTTGGGCTGCCCCCTCTCTGATACATCTGAGGCTACTCAGTGTCGCGCTCCTGCCGCGTGGCCACCTGGTGGGTGTTCCTTTGCCTGCGGGCGTGCTTGGGGCCCTCACTGTCTGGGGTTGGGCGCTTGGGCGTGTGTCGGCTCGGCCTGGTGGCTGCCTGGTGGGGCTCGGGTCTCCTGGTCCTGTCGGGTCTGGGCCTGAGGGGTGGGCGTCCCCGGTGCCCGGGCCTCGGTGTCCGGCCCTGGGGCTACGTTGGTGCAGCGGGCTCCGGCGGGGGCCTGTGAATTTGTCGCTGTTGACCCCGGGGGGTCATTGTGTGTAGTCACTGGTGGGGCTTCTCCTGTTCTCCCCTTTGGTCGGATCTGGGGAGTTGGTGAGTGGCTCGTCCTGTTCGGGTGGCCCTGGGGACTCTGGGCTCGGGGTCCTGCTTGGGGTCTTGGGCTCTGGTTGCCCCTTTGCCTGCCTCGGGCCTTGGGGGGGCGGATCTCTGATTCCTCACGATTACTATTGAATGTTCTATTGGAGGAAACTTTTTCACTTATGCATGCTCACAACCACACGCAAATGGATGCAGGGATGTATATGTAGATATATGCAGATATGTAGATGGGTATATGAATGAATATGAATGTATATGTATGTATACTGTATATATATTTGTAGGTATGGTATGTATATTTATGGAAATCTACTGCAAGGTCATAAATGTTATTAGTCTTTATGCATGTGTTGCTGTGTTCTGTCATGTACTTTGCAGGATTGCAGACGGAAGTTGGGTGTGTTTGCCTTGTGCTTTTTTGTGGATAATTATTGTTTCTTTTGTTTTACTTTCTGTCTTTCCTTTTCTTTCTATTATGTATAAAAAAAATAAAAAAAAAATAAAAAAATAAAAAACGAAAGACGGACCTGGTGAGCCGTTCCAACAAAATATAATGGTACCCCAGCGGGCCAACTCAATACAGAGCCTTCGGAGCCTCTGGGGCACCGGACTAAATTCAAAAGGCCCCGCCTAAGACAACCAAAAGCGAAAAACGATACAACCGGCCTCACCAGGTCGAATCCAGCATCAGGATGGAAAAACAAAAATGAAGGTCCGTCTGGTATAGGGGGAAAAAACAACTTCACGGCCAACGGGTCGCTCAGGCCTCAATCTTCAGCGCTCGGGATGAGTGCTCCCAGCTTTCAACAACGAAGGCGTCTTCTTCAGGACTGGCAACCCGGACTGACAGGTGCGGGCGCAGGGACGGAAACCCAAAACACAAGCCTTACTGCTTCAAAACTCCCCATCGGCTTCCACTGCCTCCTCGGCTTCTTCTGCTTCTACTGTTTCTTCTGCTTCTTCTGCTTCTTAGGCTTGGATCTCTCTCTGCTTCTTCAGCCTGGCCTATTATAGGCGGACCAACCACCCCACCCATAGCGTGATCTAATTAATAAACAGCTGCAGTCAATCAGCCTCCCAAAACCTTTTAACACCTCATCCCTCTGACCTGAATAAAAACAATGTGCCCAGGGCCCGTAACAGTACGGTAGTTAAAAACATCTATAAACCTTCACCAAAATCTCCGACATTCATCCTGATTTCATCATCTGTAAACTGATGACTTCACGCTCGTTGCTAGTTACAACTGAATCAAAGCTTCATCGCGTGTTGGAACCAGTCGTCATTTGGAATAAGTCTGTTCTTTCTTCTTTGGGCTGAAGGGGAGATTCAGGGGACTGTGCATCGGCGTCTCTTGGAGGAGAGGGTCGACGAGCTGAAGGTTGGAGCCGTGCTGCTGCTCAAACAGGTCATAAACGTCATAAACGAACAACAGTGATGGTTGCATGTTGTTTTTTTGTGTGTGCTTGAACTGAATAAACAGCTTTATGGTTATGAATCTGGTGATCTTTCCTGTGTGAGCAGGTGGGAGTGTTTTCGCCTTCCCATCGTAACCACTACCTGAACGTGACGCCCAACAACCTTCTGAGGATCTACGCTCCTGATGGAGTCAGCCTGTTGTCCACGCCGCTCCCTCCTCTTCTGCTGGTGAGCTTTGTCTGAGAGCAAACATAAAGTGGTCTTTAATGGATGTCAGGAGCTCTGAACCCCTTTCTGTCCGTCTACAGGAGCCGATGATGTCATCACCTGCTTGGGAACCCAGCGTCCTCCGGGGGCCCGTGTCTGTGATGCAGCTGGAGTTTGATGAAGAGGACGAGGAGGGGGATAAAGGAAGAGGATGCACGAAGCGAGCTGAAGTCCCTCAGGAGCAAACACACACAGAGGAAAACAAATCGGTTCGCTCCAGCAGAGCCCCCACGAAGAGCGCCGAGAATCCAGCTCCACAGGACCCAGACTGGGATGCAGGTCAGACCCAGCTCACGTGAAAACACACGGTGCGACAAAAACAACGATTCCAGTCATATCTTGAAATGCAGATTACCTTAAAACTCGTTTTTACTGGGCTAACGGGTCCTGAAGCTTTGAATCCTGATAGTCGGGGCTTCTGATCCGGAGAAATGTAAAAACACAAGATGCACAATTCACAGAACTGGACGGCAGAGACGGGCGGTGCATTTCAGTAATGAATCCTCTAACTGAAGGGCAAAAATAAACGCAAATTTACTGCCAGAATGGATAAACAATACACAAATTAGAAGTTGTAAATGTTAATAAAATGCAACAAGGACAACAATAAGTAAAATAATGTAAAGAGCAGAACCTCTTGTAACATATGTGTGACTATTTATGTCCTTTTACAGCAGGTGAGCGTCTCTAAACATTCATCTTGGTGAACTGTACCAAACACTTCATTAACACACAACAAACTGTTTTATAGATATCCAGGCGCACAAAGTGTGTCCTTTCATTGTCAGCCACTTGTTGCCCCACAGCAAACACCTGCAGGCCCACATCTGTCGGCTGGTTTCGCTGTTATCACCACATATGGTTCTAAACAGAACTTATCCAACACAAGCAGCACATCGATGAGGACCAGTGAGTTTTAGGAACTCAAAAGTAAACTCATGTTCATGAAAATCACCAACTTTAACATTGATTCTGAAAATGAAGCATTTGGATAAAAAAGCACCTGTTGACGTCAGTGTATGTCCTTGTTGATTGGTGGTTAAACTCCAGCTGCTTCTGTTCTAATAATTAAAAAATAAAGTCTTAATTAGAGCTCGACCACTATGGAAATTTTGGCTATCGCCGATATCAATACTGTATTGGAAGAAGACGACCGCTGATAACCGATATAATGGCTGAATTTTTTTTAGCTTTGTCCAGCCCTAAGACTCTATGTAAACACCGAGCGGAGCAAGGCTTGTTCATTTAGCGCAGCTGTTAGCAACCATGAAGCTAAGCTAATCATATCCACACTGTACGCAGTCCCACAGTAGGTTTACAAGTGTCGCACTGCCATAAATAGTATTCCTAATGTGCGTTCACGTTTCCTATCCTGTACTATTCACCATAAAGTTATGAAGTGTGTTAGAAAAGTACAAATTAAACAAAGAAACGCCCTTCCTGTTTATGGTTTAGTCAGTCATGTATGATGGTCTAATTCAGGGGTGTCAAACGTACGGCCCGCCAGGGGATTCAGTCCACCCGAGGATAAATCTGAATTATTAAAAAAAAAAGAATAAACATTATTTTCTTAAAAATCTGCAGTTCCTATGTTGTCCGCTAGAGGCGCTGTGTTTTAGTCAGTTCCTATGTTGTCCTACTAAAACACAGCGCCTCTAGGACCCAGAGGTGCTGTGTTTTAGTAAGTGAGACGCAGATAGCAAGCGGAGACCCTGCTCATTTTCCCTGTGTCCGAGATGTGTGCGCAGCAAGCGTTCATCCTGATGTGAAACAGTACAAAGACAAGATTTCAGGGTTGCTGAGGGAGTTTGAGAAATGATTTCAGGTCTTTAGAAGAATAGAATATATCTTTATTGACATTGCACCAGGGCACAATACAACATGATTGAAATTACGCACACTCGTCTTAAAAGATGGGCCGAGTGCACGAAGCCGCAGTCGTGTTGGCGCCGCCCCAAAGGCGAACTCGAGACAGAATTTGCAGTTTTTCTCACCATTCACCATCAGAGCTTCTGATGTGCCTGTTGACATGCAACTTGAAATCATTGATTTGCAGTGTGATGTAGAATTGAAGGACAAATTTGCCTCTGTGGGCTTGGGCACATTTTACAAGTATCTCTTACCACGCTATCCTGAATTGACAGCACTGGCTGCAAAAAATGTTGTCCATGTTTGGGACTACCTACCGTTGTGAGCAAGTTTTCTCACTAATGAACATTGATAAAACAAAGCTACGCTCAAAGCTTAAAGCTGCTATCTGCGATTTCTGTATGACCAAAACACTTAGAAAAATGTTGAACAGGGAAAGCCTTCTGCTCCCTCCCCCTCAGAGCCATACTGTATATGGCTGCTCCTCCGTGGTCTGTTGAACTTGACATCTGCTCCGCCTCCTGCAGCATTTTCTCTCGCTGACGCTGCATATTCTGTGTTTATATGTTAATAAAACGTTCTAAAAAAATAATATAAAACCATGGAGCGCTGGTCCAGCACACCAGAAGACCAGAAAATCTGCAGGGACTCGGGCAGCAACGTAAAACCCGAGTTTAATTCTCTCGTGACAACCTGCCGTTTCCTCATTCATTTGCACTCAGCGGAGGGAGGAGGAGGAGGGAGGAGGGAGCGATCACTTGACTTTTGGCAAAAAAACAAAAGAAAACTCCAGATAAGGGATTAAGAAGGGGAATTTAATACATTTGTGTCACATATAAAACAGTCCTGCATCGCTTTGAATGAGAACATGCGCAGATGCTCGCTGTCTGCGCACTGGGACAGGTGGGGGCGTGGGTTGGGGCGTGAGAAGCTCTGTTGAGGACAACTGGAACGCAGCTTTATTGGCTGATTAAAAACTGTTTTTTTTATTGGCTGGTTAACCGAGGGGCGCTCTGGTTTTTATAAATGCTTTTATTACCACCGGGAGACGCCAGAGGACTATAGTTTTTTTCAGAGATTACCTGTCAAACGTCTATCTTTCATTACATAGTGGCAGAGTGAAGAAATATGTTTAAAAAATAAGTTGCATACATGAGCTTTAATTTATGTGTTCACATTGCTTCCTAGATGTGGAAAATGGATTTTAAATTCATTCATTTCTAAATTTTGACAGGTTTGATGCATTTTTAACACACAGGGAAGTGTTTAACAAAACAGTTTGTTGACTAAATGTTTTAAAACGTGCAATCACTGTGATCAGTTTTTTTTAATGTGTAATACACTTAAATAAATGTTAAACTGAGTAAAAGTGTAAAAGGACAATTAATTTAATGTAAATATTTTTATAATTTATTTCTTCTTTGCACTAATACAAAGAAAAATAGTGGACTTACTGTTCGTTCTATGTAATTTTGGAATGAGTTAACTGGTCTGTTCTCCTTGAGATCAGATTAAGCTGAATGCGGCCCCCAGATCAAAATGAGTTTGACACCCCTGGTCTAATTAATAATGACAGCTGCCTTTTTATTTTTTCTTTGCAGAGAAATTAAGATTTCAGACAAACAATGCATTTCATTGAGGATGACAAAGATAATGTTACTAACACTGATATATATATTTACCTCTACATTAGATTTATTGTTCTGGATAACGTTTTACAAGGCAATAGCCTATGCTGGGTTATCAAGACGTTAGCTTGCTAACTTGATAAGCAGGTTGGAAGATTGAATAGAATGTATTATTATTATTATATATTTTTTTCCAGATCAGTTACAATAAACTTAGCAAATGTCAGCAAAATACGCTACACATGTATTGCTCTCTGCTTTGTGTGTGCTGAACATGAAAGTGAAACTTAAGACCATGACTTGAAAGTACAGTAGTCTTCACGCGCCCTCTGCTGGATATATTGTGCAATTATGCTGGTTCCCAGCATTTTATGGGTGAAAATAAAATTTATTTTATTGGCACACAATGGGACAATTATCACCAAAACTGATATGTTTCCAAATGCCTATATCAGCCTAAAATATCTGCTCCCACCTATATATTGGTCGGGCTCTAGTATTAATAATACATTCCTAACATTCCTTGAGTTTTAAATGGAGTTTGTTAACAGTACAGGCAAAGGCACACCTATCTGAAACTGTCTTGTTTTGTCCTGTCTTTTCTGCAGATGATAACCTGGACGAGCTGCTGGGAGAGTTACCTGAGGACACCTACAGCTTCTGATGCCAGCTTTACATCAAACCTGTAGAAAGCTCTCCTCTGAAAAACTTTACTGTTCTCCTGACATCACCTCTGTAAAGTCCCCTTCTGAAAAACTTGTAAAATACATGTAAATTTTGTGTTAAAGTGTACTTTTTGTTGTAAAGTGTACTTTTTGTTGTAAAGTACTGTGTTCAAAACCCCTTAAATACAGTCTAATGCTTTACTGGCTGGTGTCAGTTTGCAGTGAGCCATTTTGTGACTGATTTTGTTTTATTTGCATTTTCCATTCATTCAGATTTGCTGCTCTAACCTTGACCTTTGTACAAAACTTAATTATGCAACATTAAAGCAAGGCCAGGTTTAGTTTCCTCGTGTTTTTTTGTCTTCCGTTTCCAGACATTGTGATCTTTCTTGAAAAGAGAATAAACTTTTTGGAGAATTTTGTTTGCCTGAAAGAGAAGGGATGTCAGAGTGTTTGAAACATTTTTCCTCACATTGCTGATGGGGAGGTATTCACCTGGTCTTGTCTGCATCAGGATGCACTCTCACTGTGACTAATGCTCTTATGGAGGTCTTCCCAGCAGGATTTCCTTTTCAGATTCAGGCTCCACCACCTGCCTGACTGTAACAGGTTCAGACTAATCCTCGTCCCTCATTCTGAGCATGATGCAGCAGCTTAACGGTCTCGGTTTATGTTGGAAAGGCACTAATTGGGATGATGAAATGGGTCTTTAAAATAAAAAGAACAATTTAGTTCAGTCTGTAAATGTTGAGACATTTAAACTCCTTTTGTTTGTTTTTCATTTTTCTGCTTGTAGCTTATGAAGCGCTGACTTTCTGTGTAAATATTAGCCCAGTTATTGTCGTTGTGTTTGAACTGCAAGGCGTCTTCTGAGAAACAACTTCCTCCTTGTTAATTAAAAACACTTTGGTTGTTTGTTCAGGGGAACAACTTAAATCTCTGCATTGTTGTGGTGCCACAAATCTTAAAGTACTTCAGCAAATGATAAGAAGCTCCAATTTAGCAGAAAAACAAGAAAAATGTACTGGAACTATGTAGAATAATAAAACATGCTTTAGTGTTTTCCCAAAACTTCTGTGAAACACAACTGGAAGTCTGCACTTCAGCTTAACAACTGTTTACTGAAGTAAAATTAGAGTTTGGACAATAACATCTATTAGACGGCTGACTTTCCACCGCGGTGAATTGGTTTCCTTCATGCATCTGATGTGTCTTTGTCAGGTTTGGCTTGTGGAAAAACGGGTAATAAAAACTAGATTTTCCCCGTCAGCCTTTAAATGTGACACGTAATTAATAAAAGGACGACGGCGTCTACGTTTTGGTTCGTTTCACACACTGAAGTGACTCAATTACAAAAGTGTCAAAGATTTTAATCAAATTTCTGGGAAGGCAGTGTCCATTTCTTCTAAAGAAATGCAGACAAGTTGTATTTATTACGTTATTTTCATAACCTTTAGTTAGCCAGACCAATCCAGTTGAAAGCACTGATGTGTTTTTAAGGGAGACTTAGGTCTGAAGGCAGCACAAACATGCATGTTTTTGAACTTTGAGCAAAGGTGCTAACCACTGATCCACCATTCTGCCAACCATGATCCTTGTATTTTGTTTTAAGTGGCATAAATTTCTGATATGAAATCATAAATGCAGTCGATAAAGGTTTAGCATCTTTATTAGAATACTGCTGGACACGTTTTAATATAACTTTTATTCTGATCTAATTTGACTAAGCTCAATTCAAAGTATTAATGATTGTAACTCAGTGGATTTTACACATATTGAGGTAAAATTTATGTAACTGAGAGGCATCCCCAACGCATACTTTAAGCATGGCATGTCACAATAGTGCATAACTTAAAAAGGTTATTTGAAACCGAACAGAAAAATGTTACATTCTCTTCATCTGTTTATCAACCAATTATGACCGAAAAGGGGGGGGGGGGTGGTAAAAAAATGAAATAAATCAGAGCTTTCCACTCACACTCAAATTATTTGCCCTTTTACTTCAGTCATATCTTGCTGGAGTTAATAATCAGCTGTCTGGGCAAATCTGGCACGTATGCATCCTAATTATCTACGAAGACCTTATTTTCATAATTCATTAAAATACAGTAGTTTGAAAGTGTAATTACTTGTCTGGTTTTGTCATGCACATATTCCAAGAAGTGCCAACTGGCTCCAAAACCTGAAAACCAGTCTTTCTATAGAGGTGTAACAGCAGGAAAGTTTAATTACTGTATATACGTGTGCATCTTTGTATTTCTGATGTAAATCCCTGAAACCGCTTAAACAACCCAATTGACACAAATCATTTGCTAACAACTCCTGATTTAATTCAAATTGTTCAATACTTGAAAAGCTGGGTTCTCAGTATATTTTACCTCATACACAGCTTTAAAATGCAAATAACCGAAAAGAAGGAAAAGGTAATGTTTTTCAACCATTCCTTAAAGAAGTTGCCCCCACACTGTATCCAACTTTTCAGTTTTAATGCTATGCAAATCAAAAAGAGAGGGATTAATAAATGCCTAAAATCTAGATCTATTAATCATATGGAAAGTTGCTTGGTAGGATCAAGACAGATAAGATATAAGCATAAAGCCTAATTTTCAACCCTGGAGATTGTTTAATCCCTGTAAAATTATGCTCATTACTTCAGTGGAAAAATGGAAGATTTGCTTAATTAAGTTATGAACCAGAAAACCCTGCAGCTGTCTGAGACCATAGTAAATTTGAATTAGGGGTGGGGGAATGCTGTTTGATCGGCAGACAATGTGTGTGGGAGTTTGGCAAAAAGAAGTTCTGTATTTTAATTAACATTTAATTAGGGCTTTGGCGTTCTTGCAAACAGCTGAACTTATGGCTGAACATTCAATGTGATAAATGCCCTCAAGTAAACTAAACATAAAGTTAAGCTGGTTAAAATGCAAGCAGAATAAACTAGAAATAATTATTTACATTTCACTTTACATAAGATGTATCGTTATGTTCTGTGCATTCAATTTAGTAATTGCCAAATATGTTTTTCCTTTTGTTCAATTTCTTTTAGGATTCTTAATGTGAAGCGTAGCCTTTTCAGAAGATATCTTTAAATAAAGTAATTTAAAAAGTAGTTCATTTTGGAACTCTGTCTATAAATGAATACCAAAACATTTATTTATTAGTCATCTTTGCACTTTGGCTGGCCTTGTCACTGTTTTAAGTGCTCTATAAATAAAATGGTATGGTATGGTATCTTCATCTGTTATTTCTGAAATTCAAACCTTTATTTATTTATGTATTAATTTTTTTAGCTGTTTTTGTCTTACTTGATTTATTTGTCGTTTAAAAAAAAAGCTTTTACTTTGGTATCCCACAATTAAGAGCGGCTCATTTCCGGTTAGCTTGTTAACGGTTTCCGGAAAGTTGTGCTTGATGGTCCAGTGGACAAGTCCTTTGAAGTTACTTCTACTTATTAAATTTCTTAATGTCTGTTTCGATATGTCTTTTTGATTTCGGACATTTGACAAATTAATTTTTTTTTTACAGAAGGACATGAAACAAGTTTCAAGAACAACCGGAGCAAAATGCAAATGAATTAGCTAATGCTAATGACGTTTTTTTTAGCCTAATGCTAATGAAGTTCGCATCCTCGGGACAGGTAAGCTAATTTAATAGTTAACGGTTAAAAATAACCAGTTTCCCTTTCAAAATAGGAGGTTAAATGTATAAAAACAAAAACTTCTGCATTTATTATTCCCATCATTTTTAGTTGTGATTAATTAAAAAAATAAATAAATAAATGGCGGCGTAAAAGTTTTAACAAACACCTGGTTTCTCAGTTTTCTAGAAACAAATGTTCCTGTTCCAGTTTTTAAACTTTAAAAACTGCAAAGTTTAAATCAAAACAACTTTAAATTAAAGTTGTTTTGATTTAAACTTTGTTTTCTGTCTGTCAAACTGTGTATTTTTCATAGATTCAGCTAAATAAATGTTTTTTGTGACAGGCTGCTGTTAACACAGAGCCTAGATCCACTTTTTTTTTCATTCATTCATTCAACCTTTATTTAGTCAGGTAAATCTTTTGAACCTCATGGGCTCATTTACGAAAGCGACCTGCTAAAACTAAAGAACAATGAACAGCAATGGTAGAATTTCCTTAAACAATAAACAAACAAACAAACAATAAACAATAGAAAACAAAAGAGAGGGAAAAAAAAAAAAAATTTTTTTTTTTTTTTTTTTTAACAAAGTATCAAAAAACTAGCAAAACATTATAAGGTAAACGTATAGAATCAAAGACAGGAACAAATCTGCATTGGTTTTTGCCAGGATTCCAACAGATTCTGAAAACCATTTAGAGAAGTCTTTAAAAGTATTCTCTGCCAAGTTGTTCATCATGAGTTTAATCCATTTGAATCTTAAATGATTCATATGTCAGAGTTGCTTGACAAACAAAACATTTCACTGAAATGATCAGATACTGAGCTAAAAATTAGCACAAAATGCAGCTACAGTTTAAAGAAAAATCCTTCAAAAAGCTTGAAGTGCTCCTAATCAAGACCACTTTAAAAATTAACAACAACAAAAAAAGTCTGGCTTCTTGGAAGCACAGTGTAAAGACATGACTCAAAACCTTATTGTTGTAGTAAAAATGTTTTATTAATAGCAACATTTTATAGGTATGGGTTTATAAAACTTTATTATATAGCTTTAATTAAGTTGCTGAAACTTTAGAAACAGTGAGGTGGGTTAATATTAGAGGTGTTTAGACATAATTTTATAATGAGCTTTTTCATTTGGGCTCTTTATTACTTTTTAATCACTTAATTAGAGTTGTACAGAAGTTGCCCAGTAATTTTAGAAAATGAGCGGAAGCATTTGGGGATTTTGCCAAAAGGGAACTTGAATTTTTAACACAATTTGAAAAAAATAAACTGATTTACCTTCTCTGTAAAATGAATGTTTGTAATTAGTCTTGAAGTTCAGGTATCTTTTCAGGACTGGATTGTAAGCGATCTAAATTCACAATATTCTGTCATTGTCTACTTGGGATGACTAACTTGGCTGAAAATGAACCTATGCTAAGTTGTTGTGGTGATGGTCTTTTATCAAAAAAGGCGTTCAATACAGAACAACTGGACTTTATTTGTAACAGAAGACGTTTCGCTTCCCATCCGGGGAGCTTTATCAATTCAATGAGGAAAATGTGAGAGCGAGAGAAGTTTTATACAGGCTGATCCACTGGCACGCACCAACATATGTAAATTGGAAGCTAACACACACGCATACTTGGGATAACACGTGCCTGTGACCCATTCAAAGTTCAGGGTGTGAAAGCAGACCTTACAGGAAACGCAGCCACGCACGCACGCACGCACGCACGCACGCACACACGCACGCACGCATCCTCTCGTATGATCTGTTAATGCTCAGAGTATGTAATAGGGATTACTCTAAGCTACTACCACACCACATTTAGCTCAATATCTGTCAAATTGACAGAACCATTTTCTGCTTGCTATGGTTGATGAGCTGTGGTGGTTGAGGATGTACAGCTGGTGATTACTTTAAAGGTTTTATAAAAATATGTCCACTGGCTCAAAATATATTTTGCTAATAAAAAAACAAATGCACAAAACACAGGCAGTGGTATTATCCAGAAATAATTATTGACTTTCATGGCAGCGACTGATAACCCGGTATGCCAATTGTCCTAAATATCCGGTTCCACTCCATCATAAAATAAATTGTCTGCTGAGATCTTCATCAGCAGCTCCATCAAACTGAGCTTGATTTAAAACAAACACTTTTACATCATGAAGACTCACAAACTGTGCTACAGTACTCTGTAACTTTATATCACTGGGTTCCAGAATTCAGGCAGATATGGACGATTTCCATATTTTCATATTTATTGAAGTTGGTTTAATCACTTATGAGCCTGTGAAAATGGAGAAGTTGTAATAATTGCAGTATTTTTGTCAACTTCTTTAAAGTAGCATCATTATACTTCAATCACATCTTTATAAATTATTTGTATAGGTTACATTAAGGTTTGCTCTAATGATAACGTGTATTGATAACTGCGTGATACACATATGGCATCTGTTTTTTTTTTTCTTTTATCACCGTTAAACGCTGTCACTAGGGCCGTGTAATAATATCGATTTCGCAATGTATATCAATTTTTTCTTTCCTAGAAAAAAATTGATATTCATCCGAGATATCATCACTGCGCAGAGAAGTGCACTTCTCCCAGAGCACGTCGATCAGATTCTATTTCTAAACAAAAATCTGAGGAGAATGTAGCTCACTTGGTCTGCAGAGTAGACTTTCTGTTTAGAGTTCACTTATTAGTCAGGGTCTATCTACAGGCCTTAAGCTGCTCTGCTAAGATGGGTGCATTTGAAGTTAAATGTTCTTCATTACTTGAATTATAGACTGTTTTGGAGAAGTCATATTACTGTTTACTTACCAAGCACTTAGAGTGATTCCTTCAGATGTTAAGTGTCAAGGTTAAAAAGGTTTCAAACTATTCAGAGCAGGGCACTTGGTGCACTTTATTTACTTTACAAATGCATGTAAGCTACAGTTTTTACTGTTTCAATTGAAAGAAACATGTTTTCTCACCACTTCTTTGATTCATTTTGTCCAGCTGTCGACTTTAAGTCTGTGTCCATGTCCAACCAGAGCCAGGTATTGTGTAGTTGGTGCTTTTAATCAGTTTTCAGTTAAATTAATTCAATCCAAGTCTATAACATTCTCAAAATGTCACCAAAATCACTCTGTCCCTCTAAAATCTTTCAGAAAATCGCAAAAGTGTATTGAATTGTATCGTTTGCTGAATATCGCAATATATATCATATCGTGAGCAGAATATTGTGTATTGTATCGTGAGATTATTGTATCACTACAGCCCTAGTTGTCACACTGCTTTTGTATTTTATTTTTTTACCCCCGCTTTCCTTCTACAGTCGCCTTGTATCACTTCAAACACGGTCTGTTGTTTTTTTTTGTAAACAGTCTTTTTCTCAGAAGAATCTTGTTCCTCAAAGTACAGTATACATCCAGACTCATGACAAGGACATTGCGTGCACCTATTATTCCCTTCACATCCGTGTCGCTCACCTTTACGTGAGTTTCTTTGTGTGACACCCCGTGCAGTCTGTGTGACCACATTCCCCTTGTGTTCCTTTCTCTTTTTTTTTCTTTTTTTTTTTTGGTTTCCTATTTTATTTTTATTTTTGTCCTCAACCTAGATCTCCCTGCTTTTACTCCTCCATCTCCACTTCTGCTTCACCACCCATGACATGCACCCCTCCCACCCTACTATCCATCCTGAGCCCATTCAGCCCATTTTCCTCTTTACTGTCTCAGACAAATAGTCTCCCGTTTTGCATCCGTCCATCCATCACCATGTTTGTGGTGACGAGATGTGGAAAATGAAAGGCAGAGAGACAAATACGAGCGAAGGTGGGGGGTAGGAAACATACTCGGTAAGAGACTTTGCTTTGGGGAGATGAGGCGAGGAGAGTGTTGGCTTCCCTGCTTTCTCCCCTCCTCTCTCTCCCCGCTCTCCGCTCAGCCTCGGTGTGAACGTGTGTGTCGGTGTGTGCGCTGTTGTTGTTCGCCGCCGCTACAGATGAGCCGGGAAGAGGAGGTAAGGCGGATGTATCCAGCCAGAGGAAAACAGGAGGACTGTGGATCGACATACGAGACTAATCATCAGCGGCTTTGATCATCAACGGCTCTCCATCTGTCTTACTCACACATGCACACACACACTCTCACGTGTGCTGTCAGACACACTCGCGCCAGCTGGATGTCTCCTCGCTAGGCTGAACAAGAGAGGTGCTTTGGCTTGTCATTAGTTCAGGGCACGGGGGATCACGAGGAGTCTTGACGTGTGGTTGAATGGAGAAGAGCCGCTACTTTTAAGACTCGGGAGCAGCTTTCATTTGCTTGCGGCTGAAGTGACTCTCACCTCTTGCTCCGGGTGACACAGAGGACTAAACTCTGGTATTTTTGTCAGTGAAATAGAGCAGTCACAGGGGGTAATGGAGGATGAAACGGAGATGGGGTGGGGTGTTGGGATTTGTGTGTTGAGTCGATGTTTAGGGGTGTAGTGGGAGCCACAGGCAGGCTGAAGCCACAGTTACTCAGCTCAAGTGAATAAGAGTGGAAGCTGAGAGGAGAGGGATGCCCTGAGGGAGCATCTTTTGCCTCTGCCACTTATTTTCTGTGGTAGTTATTCAAGTTTTAGAACATTTTAGCTTTCTTCTTTTTACTTGCTTTCGTTTTGTTAGTTTCTTGACTTTAAATTGTGTTGTACAAATTTTGTCATGTTATGCCTAATACACTGTACAGTATTTCTGTTTCAGTCTTCTACCTTTAATTATTTTTTTTACAGTTTTATTTTTCTTTTATGGCTTTTCTCTTGTTTTTTTCCCATTGTCTCCTAAAGGATGATCCCTAAAAACATGGATTGTAAGTCATTTCTCTTCCTCTCTCTGTTTGTGCAGGTGTGAGTGCACAGGAGGGGTTCCCTGGCTGAGGTGGAGGGCTAAGCATGGATCTGAAAGAAAGTTGTGGCAGTCAGGGGAGCTATGAGAGCTCCAGCCTTCATCCCACCTCTTGGCAGGCTTTTGCCAGCACCAGCACGCTACACGGCCTACGCTTCGTCTTTCCATACGGTCGGGCCGGTGCTCGACGCTTGCTCTGGGCTGCAGCTCTGCTGGCCTGCCTGGGACTGTTATCTTTGGAGAGCGCAGAGCGACTGGCTTATTTTTTCTCCTACCCCCATGTGACCAGCGTGGACGCTGTGGCATCGAGCAGTCTGGTTTTTCCTGCTGTAACCATTTGTAACCTCAATGCTTATCGCTTTAGCCGCCTCACAAGCAATGACCTGTACCACGCCGGAGAGCTGCTAGCCCTGCTGGATGTGCACCTGGCGATCCCTCAGCCACATCTGGCTGAGCCTGACGTGCTCGCTTTCTTGGAAGAAAAGACCAACTTCACAGCCTACAAGCCCAAAGCGTTCAACATGAAGGAGTTTGTCGATAGGGTCGGCCATGACCTCAGTGAGATGATGCTGTCCTGCAAATACCAAGGCCAGAACTGCACCCACGGGGACTTCAAAACTGTGAGTTTGCTCTTGTCTTCTTTTAAATGTCATCTCTGGTCTTTTGGCTTTTGAGGTGATCAAGGTACACAATGGACATTTAGCAAGTTTCTAGAATAAATGGCCTTTTTTGCTGTAAAAAAGACCTTGATGTGCGCAGAGGGGTGAGCTTTGTTCCTCTCCTGTTCCTCTCCTAACTGGTTTTATCCTTGCTACTCGTGTTTTGCAGCTTGTGTTTTGTTCTGCAAATACGTTCTGTTGCTCTTGCCTTGTTGTTGTTCTCAGCCTTCATATAATAGTTTTGTGTAACTGGCAAACGCAGGATTGTGACAAGTCTGAAGTATTTTGGTCACTAAAGAAAAGTAACAATTTTGTTCTGGGCCATACACATGAATTCCCTCAATCCTCTTCCCTCTTCCTTTTAGTCCTCCAAAGCATTTCATTTATTTTTACCTATTCAGAACATTCAAAGGATTTTTTTCTCCTGCCTGATTGTGTGATGGACAATACAGTTGTTTGTAACATGTTTTTTTTATGGTTGTGAAGGTTGTTTCCATTGATTTTGAGCTGTTTAGTTGGGTTGAATTGCATGATAATTTTGCTGAGCCAATTGAATGCAGTACTGATCATTTGTTACCTTTATATGTTTGATATTTTTTGCTGTAGTTGGTTTAGAGCAGATTATGGCACACGGTAAATCCAGAGTCGGCAACTACTTGTTGCATACCGGTATTTCAGTTCTGCAAGAGAAAATTGTTAAAAATATTGAACCTTTTTATGGCTCAATGTTGATTCTTCTAAGTTTGTAAAACCAAATCCTGTATTTCCTTCCAAGACTAAAGATGTTGAAAAACTTTCCGAGTCTCTCAAGAAAAAGCTTCGGTATTTGCAAAGTTTAAGTTGTTACAAATCTTGTACACTTGACATTTATGCAACCATTTAAAATGAATGCTGCGGAATTTCTGACTTTTTATATGCTTTTACTCTGCCGTTGCTAGATTTGTGAGTAGCGTATCACGCTGAAGCGTATATAAACGGTACATTAGTTATATTGGTGTAGTACTTTTAAGAGTTTGGTGCACAGAAGGTACTGGAATCAGTCTGTACTTACCGGTACAATTTTTTGACCCATCTGAATTCAGTCGGGACCTGGGGAAGATGGTGAAAACAGTAGTTAACAGGGTGTAGTCTGAATTTAGTCCAAATGCACTGTTCCCACTTGTTTTCATTTTTTAAAATTAAATTAATTTTTTTTTACAACTCCTAACAAAAATTAACATTCTTCATTGATGTTAGTTTATTATTTTTATTTTAATAATACAAACAAAAATTTGCAAATTTAATATCCTGTTCACAAGCTTGTTTAGTTTTAATGATTTTGAAGTTTAAAACTATTAAAAGTATTTTGAAACAAATAGGGCTGTGGTAGTTTGGTGGTCAGTGCCACAGTCTTGTAATCCTGAAGTTGTGGGTTTGAGCCCTGGTTACATCAGGAAGGGCATCCGGCGTAAAACATTGGCTAAGTCTTTCATGCAAGTTCGCTCGCTGTGGTGACCCCTGAAGAAGGGAGCAGCCGAAAGAAACGTACTTACTTTTACTTTTAAAACTATTTTGCAATATAATCAGCCATCTGTTTAGTTAAGCTTGAGCCCTTATGCTCACATAATGTTCTCTTCTGCCCTGGAGATCTTTACTTTATACTACTACTAACAAGTTTTTTTAATTATGTTGAGCTGTCTTTTAGTTCAAAACTACACATACAGTATTAAATATGGCTAAAGAAGGGAGCGAAATACTAAAACACCCAGCATTGTAAACAGAAGGGAGTGTAATAGAAGAGTTAACGGCCTGCATTTTATACTGTTTTTACACCAGTTGTGTATTTTAAATGCAGGGACTCTGACTGTAAAGGACTAGCTCTGTGGTCTACAGCATACTTGGAACTTCAACTCCCTACCAGGAACAGATCTTCATGTAATTGTCAGAGAGATCAGGACCAGCTGCAATTAATTGACACATATCCAGAATTGTAGATTTTATCATCTTTTTTAGTGGTGCAAATAATTGTTTATTTTAAAAATGATTAAGGTGCATTGGAGTCAGGGTGCTAAACACAAAGTTGGTGCATGACACTTTTAGCACAACGGCTATAAACCACTCTACTCCCCTCTCAAACAATATGGACTCTAGTTCTGCTCAGTGATACACAACCTCTCAGCTGTGTGTTTTCTCATCATCGTGCTCTCAGTTATTAACCTTTTCAAACTGGAGACTAGCAGTTGTAAAATGCTCTGGCCTTTAATGAAGTAGCTTGCTGAACTTGACTGAATACTCAGCTATTTTGCCAAATGTTTTGTTTAAAATTGTAAAAAAAATATGGCAGATGAAATAAATTAGTTTTTTTTATTTTTTATTGCTGGAATCTGAATTGCCTAGTGATGCATGAGCAAGCGGCTCAATGAAGCCATCCTCAGATTTGATCTGTTTTGATGAGCTCTTTGTTTTTTGTGGACTCTGTTGTGATTCAGAGTGCATTATTGTACCTTGGCTGTGCATAATCAGTCATTAAAGCCTTTAGGTCTGCAGTCAGTTACATTTGGATTGACGTCTTTATGTTTCATTTTGAGAAATGCTCAATTTAGAGAAGCTAATTGGAATAACAACTGTGGATCACACGGTGGTTGTAGCGAGGATCAAATCAGGCCTTCAGATGCTTCGTCTGGAGTTGATCCATATTGCTGCGAGCAGAAACGGCTCCGCAAGTGAGTTCTGTGCTCGTCTCTGTCAGAACAGTCGTTTTTCAGAAAGTCATTTTTGCTCTGTCTTTGCTTTCCCATGCAGCCCATTGAGTCTCCATTTACTCCCTCTTAGCAACAGTCTTACATGGTGTTTGACACATCTTTCACCTCGAGCTGTGTTCAAAGATAATCATGTTGACAGAGAGGTTACTAGAAGGCACTGTCATCCTCTTTGCCCTGTGCCTGTTGCTGCTGCTGTCGAGATCCTGCCTACTTCTCCCCTTTTTTCTTTTATCGACTTGTTTTGTCTTTCCTCACTCTGTCAGTGCTGCAACACGCCCTCGTACTTCCCAATCCATCCCAAAAGAAAAACAAACAACAAAAAAAATCTCCAAAACATTAGTCCCTGAAAATTTTAGAATAAAAACACGGCAAAAAAAAAATACTGGCATACTAAAATACAAGCATACATGAATGAGCACACACGGAAGGAGCGTATTAACATGACACTCCGGGGACCCGAGTCAGCGTTTGAGTGGCACCGTGATGAATGACCATAGGGGGATTGTGGGGACCTGGGAGTCGATCTGATGCGACTGCTGGAACTGGAGCAATGCACCGCACAAAAGTGGAAACAGTAGCAGCGCATATTTCCTTTCACATGCATAATGTGTCACCTAAAATAGGTTTAAGCATTTCTCAGATGTGCAGACTGCTTATCTTTCTTAATTTATGTTCATACCTGAGTGCCTCTGCAACCCACTTGACATGATTTGTTCTAAATGAGCACTTTGGTACACTTGTTTTCAAGGATGCTTAAAAATGAGGGCAAAATCTTGCACCGTGCCTTACAAATGCTTATTTTCACCTTCAGTGCAACTTTTCTGTCAGTATGCTGAGTTGTTGCAATGCTACTTCAACCTGATAATTGACATTACAGTGCATCAGTACCAAAATTGCTGGAAAAAATAAAACACTGTGCATCCAGTAGAGAAAATGTTAAAAATTATGTTTATTTCTATTGACACATCAGAACAGTTTGCTGGTCTTACGAAAGTATGTCAATTTCTAAAAGAACATTTTTAGTTTTCAATTTTATAATGTGGAACTGAATTGCAAGATAATTTTCCTAATTTAATAAATTGCTTGTCACGTACTGTTGCAATGTTTTTTCTTACAGCAACTCACCATTTGCTTCAGTTTCAACAACACAGGGCTCAGGAGGCAGTAGACATTTTATTTGAAAATATGTTTAAGTAACTGCTAAACTGTTTTTAATGCAGACCATAAATGTCTAGGTTGAACCAAATTTTGGTGTAAAGTGAAATTTTGGTGGACATTAAGATCTAGTTGTGGACAATGTAGACCAAATTGTTTAGCTTGCCCTGTGTGAGAACTGAACTTGGGATTTTCCAGCTTCGAAGTGCTGCTTGCATCTCATTGATGCAAACCACCCCACAGTTGTCCTCTCATTGGCCCTCATTCACGAACCGTTTGTACGCACAGATTTGTTCTTAAACTGTGCGTACGAGTGATTTAGGATCATTTGCGGCATTCAACAATGTTTTCGTATCCTACGATTTTTTTCAGATACGAACAAAATTTACGAGTGGTCCGGACCTGTCGTATATTTTAGGAGCGTCAGTCTGCTGTCATCCAGACGGATCTTCTCCACGAATAACGTCATATTTAGTTATTTAGAAAATTTTATGGGTTTAAAAAAATCACGCACCATAATTATTCTTGACAATGACCTACGACTGTAGGTCCGTTAGCATGATAAATAAAGGCCGACCTACGAACGAGTTTGGGACCTAAGAACCGTTCGCAGCTCGATCCGTTCGTAGGTAGGGGGTGAAAATTATATTTAAAAAAAAATTATTCATTCATTCATTCATTCAACCTTTATTTATCATGCTAACGGAGCGCGCGCACACATTTAAGCATGTACAGTAGTGTACTGTAATGTTAAACATTGCTATTCACATTTACAGAATAAATAAAAATATATTTTCTTACTTTGAGATGGTCAAAGCCGACATAGGTTGCCATGCGTTGATTGTTTTCGGGCCAAGCAGCGCGGGGGCCGGCAAGCCACCGCAGCTGCTCCAGACCTGTGTTAGCTAGCTGGCTAGCTTCTGCTAGCCAAGCCATGAGCTAGTGTTGGAGCGGCGGCGCGATCAATCTGCAGCTGCTGCTCCAGCCGCTGCTCCAGCCTGAGACGTCCACAGAGCTATTCCAGCTAGTAATTAATCCATATGATGCGATCCTGGTCACCAGTGTTCAAAAGGCCGGCTCCCGTGTTAGCTCCAGTGTTAGCTCTGGAGCTAGCCAGGCCGGAGGTGTAGCCAGGCCGGCCGGAGGTGTTCGCACGGCGGCCTGGCACGATCGGCGATAAATCCGCTGCTGCCTGAGACATCCACAAAGTTCACAGAGACGTTTCCAGCTAGTAATTAATCCATATGAAGCCATCCTGGTCACCAGTCTTCGTCCGGCTCTCGGCAGCTAACCTAAGATGGCGTCCGGTGTTCTACATTAATTTGTGACCGGAGACCCCAGTGACTGAACCTAAAATAGCGTCCGGTGTTCTACATTAATTTGTGACCGTGTAAACTGAAGACCTACTTCCTGTTGCCCAAGATTGCTCAAAAATTGCTCAAAAATGATCAGAAATGATCTTTTTTATCATAATTATTATTTATAAAGCCTTTAAAACAACCAGAGCTGCAACAAAGTGATGTACACATGAAATTAAGAACATTTAAACACAAAAAAAAAAAAAAATTTTTTTTTTTTTTAATTCATATTTTTATTAAATATGATATGTTCGTAGGTCCCGTGGTTCGCAGGTCGATGGGGTCGTAGGTCGGGGCTTACCTGTATTCTGTTTGAATTAGAATTATAATTTTAAGTTTAATTTGTCTGGTGTGTCGCGCAGGCTTCAGTGAGTCGTGCGCTCCCCTTGGTCATCAAAGCCGCTCCTCATATTAACACCCAGGTACATAAAATCCCCATACACCGCCGCAGAACAAGTACGAATTAAGACTGATCTTGTGCCAAACACCATCGGAGCAATTGATTATTATATCTGATTCGAAATATA
Organism: Garcialebias charrua; assembly: GCA_038048925.1. Taxonomy (NCBI): domain Eukaryota; kingdom Metazoa; phylum Chordata; class Actinopteri; order Cyprinodontiformes; family Rivulidae; genus Garcialebias; species Garcialebias charrua. The sequence continues at coordinate 21,649 of JBBPBX010018273.1, read as the reverse complement.
ACCTGCAGAATGTGGTTGCGCGCTGACCAGGAGGTGCGCGCATGACCCATTTGTGCTGCAAAACATGTTGGCACGCGTCTTGCAGCGTGGCATTTATTGTCCACCATCTCAGACTATTCCTTGACCACCTCCTGTCCGTGCTGCGGCGAGACGTTTGTTTGAAGCCATTTTCAGATCAAACCATTTATTCTTGATTTCTGATACTGTACGACCCACGGGACACACAACATATGCACTACAATATTAATATGAAGTTAACTGTAGTTTCGAGACATTTTAAAATGCTTCTGTTCAAAAACACATCCGACACTTGCGGGGGTGGGGGGTAGCGGTGCGCCACGGCTCTTCTGAATAAGTGAAACTATAATGTAACACAGTACACTAAAATTAAAGATATTTGACCATCCGACACTTGCGGGGGGGGGGGGGTAGCCACAGCGCGACTGAGAGCAGATCTCCGAACGCGTGAAGTTCCTCCTTTTACTTCTTGAGTTTGAATGAATGGACACTTCCTGCTGTCAGAAGGCAGGAAACGTGGCCTTATATGGTGTTTTGAGGGGTGGGAATTATGTAAATAACCTCTCGTGCACGCGCAGCTGTTTAGAACAGGTGGGATTCATCATATTTACGCAACCCATTTACACACGTTTCCTCAGGATAGAAGACTTTGTTGAATCTGACGTGGCATGTTCGTACGAACGCTTCGTACAAACAAAAGTAGGAGAAATTTAGGATAAAAATACGAACATTTTCGTGAATGAGGGCCATTGTCTTGTTACAGTGAATGAGCTGGACCAGATCACAACCAAGAAGCAAGAAAGTCATAGGATTGCCTCCTGCCTTTGGCCTTTCTGTGTAGGGTTTGCATGTTGACCGTACACACGTGGATTTTCTATGGGTACTCCAGTTTCCTCCCACTGTCACCATATGTTAGGCTCTAAATTGTCCCTAGCTATAGAGAATGGTTGTCTGTAGGCCTATCACGATAAATAATAAATCAATTAATTGCATGATAAATGAAAATTATTGACCTCATTTTCATTTATCGGCTTTATCGTTTCTTCGTGTCTCTTTCTACCTAAGACACTGGATGACAAAAGGCTCAACTCCAGTGCTCTGCACTGACGCCCTCCCTTTCTCCTTTTCTCTTTAAAATCAGTTTAAGCCATCTAAAATTGCGTTTTTGGATTTATTAAAAGAAGCTAAGCTGAGAAGCTAACCTATGAGCTAAGCTAACAGGCTGACCTCGGGGGAAAAACCTCTGTCTTGTCAAAGCTCCAAAATTCACGGTTGAAACTCGTGTCTTCATGTAAAAAGTTTTTTTCTTTGCAAAAAGAAGCTGAGAACTTTTTTACTAATGGTTTTTTTAAATTAAAAGCTTTGTGTGAAAAATGCTATGCTAAAGAGCTCAAGCCATATGGAGTGTCCGCTATTTTTAGAACCAAAGAAAAGGAAAGAGACTGCTCATGTTACTATACTGTACATCCTTCAGTTCAGTCTTATATGAAAATGAGGTCAATAATTTTCATTATTGGTCAAGAAAGGTACTACACTCAAAAAACAAATTAACCAACATTTCTTCTTAAATTTGACAAGAATTACTACCGGTAATTATTGTCAGATTTCCAATAATATTACCATTTATCACAATAATTTCTGAGACACTTAATCGCCCAGCAAAATTTAACATCGTGACAGGCCAAGTTGTCTGTCTTGTGTCTGTGATGGATTTTCAATCTGTCCAGGGTGACCAACAATGACCTTGACCAAAGTAGATGAGCACCAATGACCCGAAAAGGAAAAATCGGTTAAGAAAAGGGCTGTACAGTATTTGTAATGGAAGTTTTTTTTTCTATGTTTTTTTTCATCCTCAGAAGTCAACAATTTGTAAAATGCTATAAAGTCTAAAATCGTTACCACTTTACACTCATGGCACTTCAGCAATTAATATTTTGCACCTATGCACTTACCATAAGCATGCATCACCATTTTTTTTCCTGATACTGCATGAATACTCACAACTGACCCTGTATGCATTTTTGTACAGAGGCATCGGCTGTACGTGATACATCTGTGTCTGCAGCCTTGGATTTTCAAGCCTACCCACTTCAATGTTTATTATATTAATTTTAATGAGCACAAACAAAGAATGAAACATTCTGGTCCACATTTGCTTATCTTTATTTCAGAAATGCACTCCTGTAGATCAGATCATCTGTTCTGTGGTGGCTGCTAAGAAGGGTACAATACAGATATGGGTACAAAATGGGTAGATGAAGAGACCTACGGTAGTCACTTGTCACACGTGCCTTTTGTATTAAACAAATCTAAAATTAAAACATAGGTTGATAAATGAAAATTTTAACTTAAGCATAAATAAAATAAATAAATAAATCTTAATTCTAATCAAAAACAAACACTGAACTTTCACTTAGTTGTTCATTTATTAGCTAAATTGATCTTGAGAGGCGTGACGAACTGGCTGAGTTAATTGCCCAAATCACTCATCTTTAAGAAACTGTGATGTCGATGTGAGAGGATCATGTGTCATGGGTTTGTGGTTTAATGGACTTCCTCTCGCCTATGTTTGTTTTCCTGAGTGTGATTACAACCTTGATTAAATGTTGATTGATCACACTGACGAGGCACATCAGTGTCTACCACTGTGGATCAGCTCCAATAGCTTCTGTAGAGCTCCCTGCATGCTTCCTATAATATATATAAATACCTCTTGAGCTAAGCAGGATGGGGAGGATCCTATCATGCTTCCAGCTTTAATGTGAACCTGATAGCAGCCAGACTGTGCATCACACAGACACTAATTAGCCACTCATCTGATCCGCTGACAAAAGCCTTGCTGGAACAGCCGATATAATGGTGTTGGCTGGTTACAGCATTAGCAATTAGCTGTTACATGCAACCTGTGACCTTCGTACTCCCTGAGTGATTATTGGTTGGATTTGCCTTGGTCCCGCCAGTAGACATACACCAAGCTGTGACGCATTTCTGTGAGATTGCATGGATTTTACTGAGTCTTCTTCTCCTGCGTCCATCTCACTGTGTGCAATTTATCTCCTTCAAATGTACTTTGCAACATTCGAAAGCCCAATGCATCACTCTATAGGTTTTAGTGGATTTACTGTATTAATCACCAATGTGGCATTACAATGGCATTTTAGATTCCCAGCAGGCATGATGGCTCAGTCTCTTAAAGGGCATGGAAAGCACCACCGCCACCCACAAGCATGCCAGTCTCAAACATCCTGTGTAGAGGAAGCAGAAACCTGTGCAGTTTAACCAGCTCACTAGAAAAACTGGAGCTCAGCCACAGACGGCTCAATATGGGAAGTGCTTATGTGGTAGACACCGCAGCTGTCTGTGATGCTAGATTATAGTAGCCTGATGATGATGGTGTGTGTTGTGATGCGGCTTAAAGAATCCAGATGTTTTCCTGAACGGCTTATTTTACCCTATACATTAAAAAAAAAGTTGTACTTTAGTGTATCGCATTAGTAATTAACGACTCTCTTACATTTTTTTGAATGTGTTGAAACTTAGCATGTAATTTGACTGTTTGACAGAAAATCAGAAACTCATGCAAAAGGTTTTGCACAAAGTTTCTAAAGGTTGAGTAAATTAAATTGAAATACGCACATGCCTTGTTATGACATAACAGAGCCAAGTCAGTGCACTGACTGGAAAACACTTATACATTTTTATTACCCTAAACATATTTACTATTTGGTGGCAAACAACTTTTTCATGGTTATTTTTTGTGAATGTAATAATCCGTTTCACAAGTAAATCATGCAGCATCTTCAAATTATATACGGAGTGTTTAATGCTGGCATCTCATTTGTAATTTTAATATTGGTCCTATTAATCATTTGCAGTATAAATAATATAGTGGGCCTTCATCTTTAACTAAAATTGACTTTGTACTGAACATTTATCGCCTGCTGCTTAAAGGCGAAGCTGAAGCGATAATGTTTTTTGCCCGTCTGTGAATGCATGCTCTTGTCTGTTTGTTGCCAAAAATATCTCATGAATCAATGGACGGATGTTAATGAAACATGTAGAAAGTAATCATTGATGGTACTTCTGCAGCTTATTAATATTTGGAGTCAAATTTAAGATGACTGCCACAGCTAATGAACATTAGTCAACACAAAAAGGCAATTTTACAAACCTTCAGCATAAATTGGTCGTGGTTGTTTCTTCAAGTCATTCACATGAGACTGGACATTTTTAAACTGAAACTGTAATTTCTGATTACACGATAATCTTAGTCTAAAACTCTGGCATTAAAGGTTGTGGGAAATATGCATGTCTTCAAAGAATGCTTGACCTTTTCAGAAAGTTATGTCATTTTGTGCAAAAAACAGTTGTAAGTGACATATAACTTTTACATTATACAACATTGAACAGTTGAAAGTTGGTTATTGACAATATGATCATCTTGTGATTACAATGCAGTACGCGGTCCCTTGACAGGTAACACGTTTTATGAATCAAAGTGTCCAAACACATCACTAATGCCACACCAGGCATGGTGATGTCAAATTTGTTGCACACTGCCATTTGTGGTGGCCATAAATTTAGTTTAGTCAACAAAAGACACACTCTGATTCCCATTTCTTTCTTGTGTTTTTAAGAGGTTTACAATAACAAGAAAATACATTCTGGGACATATTTTCAAGCTGCATTTGTGAAAAATTTCCATGTCCACAAAAGAGGTGTTGAAATGCTCTTAAGTGGTCACAGTCTGCAGCCCCGTTCGAACACGCTGGCTGGTATCCACAGAAACAAAAAGAGAAGAGGGAGCTGGAACAGAGAGGAACAGAGGACAGCCCATCACCTAAGCAGGCTGTCTGGAGACTCACTTCATCGTGGCCTCAGGAGGAGATGAAGCACATACATGTATGTGTGTGTGTGTGTGTGTGTGAATGTTTAAAGCCTGCAGGGTGTGTTTGTGTGTGTGTGTGTGTGTGTGTGAATGTTTAAAGCCTGCAGGGTGTGTTTGTGTGTGCTTGTGCTGTCACATGCGGTCAGTATTGGTCCGTTTTGCATGTGTCTGATGTCTCTGCTTGATGTATTTGCTTTTAGTTGCTTTTAGCAGATATTGACTTATGCTTATGAAATCAAAGGTCAAGTGTCTAGTTAACTTGAATTCCTTTGGCTTGTTTTGGATTCCACTCAGTGGAAAATTATATGCCGTTTGCATCGTTAGTTAACCTCCAGGAAGTGCTGGCTTGTGTATTTTATTGATCACGTTAGGTAACTCTTTTGCAGCGTAAGCCGTGGACCTGCACCATACGATAAAATAATAGTAATGTGATGTGTTAAACTTTAAAGAATGGATCAGATTTTTAAAATTTTCTCCGTAACATTATCCTTTTCTATTCTTCGGCAATTTTTCTTTCTTATTATTTCTTGAACAACTGTAAATTGTAAAAACAAACAACAACAACAACAACAACAACAACAACAACAACAACATGTTAGACAAACGCAAACATAAGTGTTCAGGTATTATGTTTATTATTTTATTTTGTTGCCACACAACAACTATAAGGATCAAATCTTGCCTCCTTTTAGATCCCAACCACCTGGTGGTGGTTGGGTTAAATGCAGAGGCCAATTTCGTCTGTCAAGTATGGGAAACATACACAGATGACAAAAATGTGATATTTTTATTTAATTTAACCAGAAAAGTTCACTGTTCAAAGCTGTTTAAAGCTGGGGTCTGCGATATTTGAACACTCTGGGACTCTGGGACTTAGAAATATTTTCAGCGCAGAAAAGCATTCTGCTCCCTCCCCTCAGAGCCATATATGGCACAGTGCTCTGCAGCTGAACTTGGGATCTGCTCCGCCCCCTGCTGCTCTCTGCTCAGAACCGCTGCGATATTCTGTGTTTATGGTAATAAAACCTTCTAATAAAATAAAATAAAACCATGGAGCGCTAGTCCTACAACCCAAAATCCAGCAGAAATCATCAGAGGTTCACGAAGCAACGTTTGGACATGATTTAATTCGCTCGTGACTTCCTCATGTCTCAGCGCTGGTCTGGAATGTGTGGAATGCTCCACCTCCTCCTGTCTGCGCTGCGATATTCTGTGTTTATATGATAATATAACTGTTAAAAAAATTAATAAAACCACGAATCACTCATCCTACAACACAAAATCCAGCAGACACCAGCAGAGGTTCACGAAGCAACGTTTGGACATGATTTAATTCGCTCGTGACTTCCTCATGTCGCTGCGCTGGTCTGGAATGTCTGGAATGCTCCACCTCCTCCTGTCTCTGCGCTGTGATATTCTGTGTTTATATGGGCGGCCGTGGTGTAGTGGTAATGGCAGTCGTCCCCCGATCGGAAGGTTGGAGGTTCGAATCCCGCGTCCGCCCACCATGTGTCGTTGTGTCCCTGGGCAAGACATTTAACCCCGAGTTGCTCCCGGTAGGTCTGGATGGCGCCTTGCAAGGCAGGCTACCACTACCGGTGTATGAATGTGTGAATGAATGGGTGGATGGCTGGTATTGTAAAGCGCTTTGGGGCTCCTCACAGGGGGCTGGAAAGCGCTATATAAATAAGCTCCATTTACCATTTACCATTTACCATTTAAAAAATTTAATAAAACCACGAATCACTCATCCTACAACACAAAATCCAGCAGAAATCATCAGAGGTTCACAAAGCAACGTTGGACATGTTTTAATTCGCTCGTGAGTCGTGACAAATCCATTTCCTCATGTCTGTCAGTGAAGGATGAAGCGATCACTTGGCTTTTGGCAAAAAAACTAAATAAAAGTCCAGCTCTGGGATAAAGAAGGGATATTTAATACATTTTGTGTCACATAAAAAACAGTCCTGCATCGCTTTGCAATCCTTTGAATGAGAACGAGCTGCGGCTGGGACAGGTGGGGGCGTGGGTTGGGGCGTGACAAACAACTCTGTTTTTATTGGCTGTCAGTGTCCTGGTCACTCTTGTGTTTTCAGTGTTTTTATAAATGCTGATAGAGAAGCAAGGGGACAATAGATTTTTTCAGAGATTACTTTGTCTAACATCAGTTTGTCAGTAGATAGTGACTGAGTGAAGAAATATGTTAAAAATATATTGTTTGAAAAGTTACAGACTACATTACAATCTTACATACTATAGCTTTAATGTTGCGTATACCACAAACAATAAAAAAAATATTTTTTTGGGATAAAAAAAAAAAAGGAGTTTGTGTTAAAACCACAGGCATATTAGGCCTGTGGTTTTAACACAAACTCCAAAAAAATAAAAATAAAAATAAGTGAAACCAGGTCAGATTCGAACTCACGCCGTTGGAGTGGAGAGCAGATGCGCTATCCATTGCGCCACCAAGGCATGTGGCATTTTTTCAGGTCAACTTTGTATTTGAAGTAACCACCCCTTATAAAATTCTGGATACGTACCAGTTGTCATGTATTTTTAAATGATGTCTGCACGATAACGTAACATCAGTAAGTTTATTAATTCCGTGAGGGTTTAGTAATGAGAGTTTTGGACGATTGACTGTCTTAAAATGATAAATCTAACCTAAAATCCTCCCTCCTCTGCAGTGTCGGTTCAGACTAACTTCCTGAACGGTTAGGTTCATATAAATACGGTTGAATACCTAAATTAAAACCTGCTGGCTCTTGTTCATCACCAGAACTAACAGAACTTCCAAAACTGAAGACAAATAGCTTAGATGAACATTAGAAATGCTGCACTCGTCTGAGTCGACATATGCTCCAGCGATTATTAGTTACATGCCCGTTGAGCAACGGCTCCCCACCAGTACGTCACAAGACGTTTTGCGGAAGTGCGCGGAATTTTAGGGGCGTGTCCCAGAGAAATAACTACCATAACTTGGAATTAAATTTTAATATATTTATAATTTATGTTGAAAAAACGATCAGAGCTGAATGATATAAGATACAGTATATATGTTGTGACAAATATGCAAATTTCCAACATCATGTCACAATCCCTTTAAATCTATGATTCTAAGTCTGAATGTTGTTATATGAAGAAGAAAAGAAAACTGTTGATGTTCCACTCAAAATTGAGGGTGTTGAGATTTGTAGAGTGAGTGAGGTGAAGTTTTTGGGTGTTATCATTGATGACAAACTGACATGGAAACAACACATAAATTCTGTAAGAATAAAAATAGCTAAATCGATTGCAGTACTGTACAAAGTCAGAGACCTATTGAATGATAAAGCTCTGTATTTGTTGTATAACACAATCATTGTTCCACACTTAATCTATTGTATTGATGTTTGGGGGAAAGCGTGTAAAACAATCACAAAGCCTATTTTTGTATTACAGAAAAGAGCTGTAAGAATTATCACTAGAAAACATTACCGTCATCCATCAAGTACATTATTTTATCAACTGAAGTTATTGAAGTTCCATGATTTGGTAGACTATAATATTTTATCAGTTATGTATAGGGCTCAAAATAATGCATTACCTTTAAATATCCAAATGCATTTTGTTAAAAGACAAAGTTGTTATAATCTTAAGGGGACAGAGATGTTTGTAAAACCACAATTCAGAACTAGTTTGAAGGGACGTTCTACCTCAATCCAGGGAATTAGATTATGGAATGGCTTGGAGAATGTAGTTAAAAATGCCAAGTCAATGTTTACATTTAAGAAAATGATCAAAACGAATGTGTTAAAAAATATATATGAAATAGCGTAATGTGTATTGTATTAGTTAGAAAATTAGAAAGAGTTAGTCATTTTGTACTGTTGGTTGAAGATTATTATTGTTTAATCTGATTGTTGGAAAAAAGGGGCAGATATAATAAGATTTATTCTTCTTTCTGCTACCTTTCATTTTTTTATATTTTGTACATTATCATTTATGGGATTGTCTTGTATTGTTTCTTTTGTAAAAAAAAAAGAACAAATTTAATAAACATAAACATAAACATATGCGCAGGCTTTAAAGTTATTCATCCTCGCTACGAACACCCATCACTCAAAAAGTTCAGAACTTTATGAAAAAACTAAAACTGATATTGTCAACAAGCCCTGGAGCAAAGCCCTGCCCTAATGATGAGTAAGAGATTCAACCGTTCAAGAAGAGGTATTGTTCTTTTATTATTATTATCTAAATAATCTTTTTTATTCAAAATCATAATCTTATTAANATATATATATATATATATATATATATATATATATATATATATATATATATATATATATATATATATATACCGTATTCTCCGGCGTATAAGTCGCACCTTTTTGCACCTTTTTGCCCACATTTCTAAGCCCTGCGACTTATAGGCCGGTGCGACTTATACGTCGATTTTTCCAACATTTTGGTCATAATGTGACTTTGGTCAAAAGCTCCAAAAATGGTGCAGTACCAGTTTCGGCCGCTATGGGCGCTAAGAAACCCTTTACAGTACCTACACTGTTGACATCTGCCTGGTCCAAAAATGGTGCAGTGACACAGAAGATGAAGACTTCAATGGTTTTGAATGAATAAATAAAAGCCATAAAATAAATACAGTATCTGTTTCTGTCATCATTTTAAGTTTCTGTCAAAAGTCCTTCTAAATAAATTGGCAGCCAGTCCAAAATAATGTTCATTTATTAATTAAGACACATAAAACAAAATACTGTAGTTTTAATGTGATAATCTTGTCAAAAGTCCTTCTAAAAAATTGGCAGCCAGTCCAAAATAATGTTCATTTATTAATTAAGACACATAAAACAAAATACTGTAGTTTTAATGTGATAATCTTGTCAAAAGTCCTTCTAAAAAATTTGGCAGCCAGTCCAAAATAATGTTCATTTATTAATGAAGACACATAAAACAAAATACTGTAGTTTTAATGTGATAATCTTGTCAAAAGTCCTTCCAAAAAATTTGGCAGCCAGTCCAAAATAATGTTCATTTATTAATGAAGACACATAAAACAAAATACTGTAGTTTTAATGTGATAATCTTGTCAAAAGTCCTTCCAAACAATTTGGCAGCCAGTCCATTTTGGGCAAAACACCAGCTCACGTGAGGTGCGACCTATAGGCCGGTGCGACTTATAGGCCGGTGCGACCTATACGTTGATTTTTCCATTTAATTTGGCATATTTGGCTGGTGCGACTTATACTCCGGTGCGACTTATAGGCCGACGAATACGGTATATATATGTCAAAGTCAACTTTATTGTCAGATCTGCAATATGTACTGTACAGGACATACACAGGACCGAAATTGCGTTTCTCTCAGTCCCTCGGTGCAACAGTAAACATCTAAACATTGAAACACTGAAACATATAATAATAGACATAAGCATAAAATAGTAAAACTAACACTGTCCTGAGTTTTTGCATAGTGGTATAAGAGTATGAAAATTTACACCAACTCTAAAACTAAAACTTAAACATTTAATGAACATAATACTGTCCTGAGTTTTTGCATACTAGTATAAAAAAAGAGTATAAAAAGTATAACTAAAATAAACTAAAGGTTTCTAGCATTGACATTTGCAAAGTGGCAAAGCAGCGTATGAGTTAATGTGCACAGTATATGTATGAGGTAGTAGTTGATGTTGTTATAGAGGCAAAAAGTGGCATATGCAGTAAGGCACATTGGGCATCCCTGAATAAGACCGTTCAGAGCACACTGTATATGTA
>JBBPBX010018273.1:0-10867 GCA_038048925.1 Garcialebias charrua | reverse complement strand
TATATATACAGGGAGTCCTCGACTTACGGCGCCCTCTACATACGGCAACTCGGACTTACGAATGAACGCCATATGCTCTGAGTTTCGACTTACGGACGAAATCCGGACTTACGAACTCGCGTGCTATCGGTTCCGACAAACGGCATTTCGACTTACGAATGGTCCGTAGGTCCGGAACTCGTCCGTAAGTAGGTAAATCTTTTGAACCTCATGGGCTCATTTACGAAAGCGACCTGCTAAAACTAAAGAACAATGAACAGCAGTGGTAGAATTTCCTTAAACAATAAACAAACAAACAATAAACAATAGAAAACAAAAGAGAGAAAAAAACAAAAGAAATTTTTTTTTTTTTTTAACAAAGTATCAAAAAACTAGCAAAACATTATAAGGTAGACGTATAAAATCAAAGACAGGAACAAATCTGCATTGGTTTTTGCCAGGATTCCAACAGATTCTGAAAACCATTTAGAGAAGTCAAGGTCGAGAGCTTCAGATCTTTTTGTAAGATATTCCATGAAGCAGGAGCGGAGTAGGAGAAGGCCCTTTTTCCAAGTTCAGTCCTCACTGACGGAACACTGCAGGTAATCATGTCCTGAGAGCGCACACTGTAGCTGCACTCACGCAAAGACATGTAGGAGGAGATGTATGAGGGCAGCAGACCAAGAAGTGATTTAAAGATGAAAATGTACCAGTGGAAGAGTCTGCGTGAGGTTAATGATGTCCAGTTAACCAGTGAATACAGGGTGCAGTGGTGGGTACGATAATCACAACCAGTTATGAATCTTAGTGCACCATGATAGACAACATCCAACATCCGCAGGGTGCTTGTAGGAGCGTTCATGTAGAGAATGTCACCGTAATCAATCCTAAGGCAGTGTTATAAACTAATCTAATTATATGATCCCTCCTTCAAAACAAAGCACTAAAAAACAAAAAACAAAGGAGGGACACTGCATATCCCCACTCTATTTATGTAAAAACTTTCCCCTGCTCAATATATGTGAACACTTTCAAATGGACAGTCAGATTTAAACTCAATCATAAGTTTTGACACCTGTATCGGTTCATTGTGCATCAGAAGGGATCCAGAGTGAAGATTGCCCGGAAACGTGCAATATTGCCAATTGGTCAATCATTCTCAACTCCCACGTAGGGCTGGGCGATATGGAAAAAATCATATATCACGATATGGACTTTTTTATATCACGATAACGATATATATCACGATATATACAACACGATGTGTGTGTGTGTGTGTACAGGAAAAATTTGGACCAAAGTTTTTTTATTTTATTATTTTACTACAGATAGTTACAATTATAAGAATGTGAACAAAAAGAACAAGGAAATTTGGACCAAAGTAGAAACTAGATCTACCTAAGATCTACCTTAATTCAAGGAGTACGATTATGGAATGACTTAATGACAAATGACAAATGTTAAGGAAGCCAAATCATTCCTTGTATTTAAGAAACTGGTAAAAAATGAATTGCTAAAAAAATATAAATGAATCTAATTTAATGTGTGATATATGTGAATTGAAAATTGACTGAGTTATTTACTTATTTTGTTATTATAGAAAATATTGTTTGAACTGTTATTAGATGAATAAGGAGCAGATTTAATAAGATTTATTCTTCATCTGCTACCTTTCATTTTATTTTTTTTATTTTTTTCTATTATGAATACGTTAATTGTTGTATTTCATATTATAAAATGAATAAACTAAACAAACAAACAACTCCTTTTCTACTTTGGTCCAAATTTTTCCTGCAGGTGGCGGTAAAACAACAGCTGCTAATGAAACTCACGAAGAAGAAATCCGCTCTGAAGTTGAGTAAACAAAGAGAAAAGAAAAGAGAAAACGTTGCGTTTGATTCCGGTTCTGTTGTGTCTCTGGTCTGTTTTGTATTGGTTAACTGGACCCGAGTTCGGACTCGGTTGGACTCTGGGTTCGTGTCCTCTGGACCCATTTTGTCTCAGAGTTTCAGCGGAGCGAAATAATGGAAGCTAACAAGGTGAGCTTCCTCCTCTTTTTGGTAAAAGTTCTTCCTCGGGCTGCCTGTGCAGCGTGACACCGGCTTCATTCCCCTGCGGCTCTGTTGCTCTCAAGTTTAACAACGTAAAGCATGTGTCGCAAACCCGCGCGTGCGTCAAACATAAAGCAGCGCCGTCATCTCGCAAAACCACAACATGAAGCTTCTTTGCGACAGTTATTTTTTTATTCTTATTTATCACGATAGAGACGATAGAAGGAAAGTAGCACGATAGACACGTTTCTATCGTCCCCACGATATATATCGTCATATCGCACAGCCCTACTCCCACGAGTGTACAACACATTCATACTCTTTACTGTCCAGTCACACAACACCTTGTCTCTTGTTAAAACATTGGCCTGTTTGCAGCTCCTTTATAAGCTGTGTACACATTTTCATGTCATAGGTGAGATTTATTTGTAACTTAAATTATTCATCAGTCAGTCTTATCATCATTTAGTCTCAAAAACAAAATTATATTTCATCATTTCAGATAAAATAAAATAAAAAATCAATGAACATCAGAAATGTTCACCACTCACGAAGGTCCTTCGTGGCTCCACCCTCTGGAACAGCTTGCACTAAAACACTGTTACATGTAACAGTTTTATTCGAAGCTCGTGAAAGATTGGTAAGCACGACACAACAGTGGTGGGTCTCATCAGCAACAACGATGAGACGGACTACAGGAACGAGGTGAGCCGCCTGGCCTTGTGGTGCGGACACAACAATCTCACTCTCAACGTGGAGAAGACAAAGGAGATTGTTGTGGACTTCAGGAAGAGGGATGCCCAACATGCCCCTCTGACCATCAACAGCACCGCAGTGGAGAGAGTAGACAGCACCAAGTTCCTGGGAGTGCACGTCTCAAAGGACCTGTCCTGGAGCAGGAACACTGCAGCACTGGCAAAGAAGGCTCACCAGCGTCTCTACTTTCTCCGCAAGCTGAAAAGGGCTGGAGCTTCAACCCCCATCATGAGCACCTTCTACAGAGGTGCCATAGAAAGTGTCCTGACCAGCTGCATCACTGTGTGGTTTGGTGCATGTACTGCATCCTGCCGCAAGAGCCTCCAGCGCATTGTGAGAGCAGCTGAGAAGATCGTGGGCACCTCCTTGCCCTCACTGCAGGACTTACACAGCAAACGCCTCACTCGGAAAGCCCACCGCATGGCAGGTGATCCCACACACCCACTACACAGCTGCTTCAGACTGCTGCCATCAGGGAGGAGACTGAGGAGTCTCCAGGCTCGAACCAGCAGACTGAGAGACAGCTCTGTTCATCAGGCAGTCAGGATGCTAAACACTCTGCCTGCTCTGCCCCCCCTCCCATTTGAACTGCCTTAACACTAAAACTTTCTCACACATTACCACACAACACAAAGATTTTAACACTGGACTCTGTGTCATCAAACGGGTTATTCACTAAACTCTCGGTCATGTGCTCATACAGTTTGCACTACTTCTCATACTTGCACTAATGTTTGTATTACATCACTGCCTATAATCATAATACTGTTTACATTCTCTGTTTACATTTATTAATACTGTTTACTTTTATTACTACTGCTTACATGTAATTACTACTGTTTACATTTACACTACTCTAATATCTACACCACTGCTGATACATATACAGTGTGCTCTGAACGGTCTTATTTAGGGATGCCCAATGTGCCTTACTGCATATGCCACTTTTTGCCTCTATAACAACATCAACTACTACCTCATACATATACTGTGTACATTAACTCATACGCTGCTTTGCCACTTTGCAAATGTCAATGCTAGAAACCTTTAGTTTATTTTAGTTATACTTTTTATACTCTTTTTTTATACTAGTATGCAAAAACTCAGGACAGTATTATGTTCATTAAATGTTTAATGTTTTAGTTTTAGAGTTGGTGTAAATTTTCATACTCTTATACCACTATGCAAAAACTCAGGACAGTGTTAGTTTTACTATTTTATGCTTATGTCTATTATTATATGTTTCAGTGTTTCAATGTTTAGATGTTTACTGTTGCACCGAGGGACTGAGAGAAACGCAATTTCGGTCCTGTGTATGTCCTGTACAGTACATATTGCAGATCTGACAATAAAGTTGACTTTGACTTTGACTTTGACACTTCTTTTAGCCGTCTTTTTATTCATATCTTCTAGGCCGACCTTAAAGTTGCAATAAGGTCGACGTACTGGAATGTCACATTCGTCACCAGCAGGAAAGTCATCCTGTCTTCTCAACACGGTTCATTTTGAGGCAAAGACCCTCTTTGTTCCCCTCAGGACACATCTTGTCATCGAAGAGGTGGGGTCACCAGTAGCACCACAGCACAGATGAACATGAACACCCATCCTCAGGTGCTTTGGACACCCAGCAGCACCGTTGCACCGATGAAGCGATGACCCAACACGATATCAGACACCAGATACCACCCTCAGGCGCCTCTCTCTGGAGTCGATCACGTAGTCCTCTGGGCCCACCTCTGTTGTCCCAGCAGACAGACGACAAGGACAAACCACACACAAAGCTGTAACACAATGAAATGCTTTTCAGATAGAATGACAATGATTAGTCATCTCTTAGATACATTCTTTAAACTTGAAAAAACAACAACTTGGAAACCCTCTTCTTTTAAAAAAAAAAGCATGAAAACCAACACTTTTTGTACATTTTTCCCCTTCAATCAATTTCTAATATCACCTGTTGACCAATTTGTCCTCATTTCTGGGGCTCGACCCTTTTAATTAATCAAAATTCTGCAAACTCTGCAAGTCTAGACACAACTTGCCTTTTCCTCTTTTTTTTTCCTGCTTCACTATTCTTAACCCTTACGACCTTCGTTCTCTCTTGTCCCAAATGCTCCACACATCCATCAGCCTCCACTACTCTTCTTTAAACTTCCTCTTAATCAGTGTTCTCCAAAACAAAACAAATTTTAACCGACATTTTCTGGTCCACAAACAACATGTTGAGAACCATAATCTGTTATTTCTCCTCTACTTTAACCCTTCACACCCTGCTCCATTTCGCTCCCAACACCCTCACATGCGCATATGCGCATATTTCTCACTATCCTCCACCTGATCTTTTTTCCTCTCACCACCTCCTCTCAGAGCTGATGTTTCCTCCCTGTTCTGGAGATGGGGCAGACGTTGCATAAAAAAATAAAAAAAACTTCAAATAAGGACCGTCTCCTGACCTCCGTTCCTTTAACAACACAAATAGTTCTGCACCTCTCTAAACTCCCCCAGTCTCCCCTCTTCAGTTTTCAACATATCCTTTTGTTCCTCCAATATCAACTTTTAAATCTAAGTCAGACTGCTGCTGTCTCACCACGTCGACCACAGACTGACCATCGTCACCCAGCTCAACACATTTGACCTTCGTCTTTTTACATTTTTACTCACAACAGAGGGAACGGAAACTGCTGTACACACGCGCACACTCCTAACACACTCACAACCACTCTCTTTCTCTTTTTTCACTCTGTTAATTTTTCCTCACGTGCACCTCTGACCTCAGCCTGGTTAAAACCAGACCCTTGTCCTTCACTTTGCTTCGGACTAGAGTCTGGACTTTCTCCATAGAGAACCGATTCTTGCTGGAGGCGTGGCCTCTGCTGAGGAACAAAACCATTGGATCTTAGAAAAATTTTGAACAGGGAAAAGCATTCTGCTCCCTCCCCCTCAGAGCCATATATGGTCTGCTTCCCATGCTCTGGTGAAGTTGACATCAGCTCCGCCTCCTGCTACATTTTCTCTCGCTGCCGCTGCATAGTCTGTGTTTATATGTTAATAAAACGTTCTAAAAAATAAAATAAAACCATGGAGCTCTGGTCCAGCACACCAGAAGACCAGAAAATCTGCAGGGACTCGGGCAGCAACGTAAAACCCTAGTTTAATTCTCTCGTGACAACCTGAGGCATTTCCTCATCATTGCACTCAGCAGAGGGGGAGGAGGAGGGAGGAGAGAGCGATCACTTGACTTTTGGCAAAAAAAAGAAAACTCCAGATAAGGGATTAAGAAGGGGAAATTAATACATTTGTGTCACATATAAAACAGTCCTACATCGCTTTGCATCACTTTGAATGAGAACATGCGGCTGCTCGCTGGCTACGCGCTAGGACAGGTGGGGGCGTGGGTTAGGGGCCAAAAACTCAGCCCCTTCTGTTCTCTGATTGGTCCGGTCAAAAATCTACTGGAGAAATCCTTGTCTATGGGAGAAGTCCCAGACCCAGCAGTGAAGGGAAAATAGAATTGAGCTAAGCTGCGTAAGAATGGCGAAGGCCAGGCTACTGTCCTTACCAAATACACTTCAAACTTTTGGACAAGTTCCTGGCCTGCAGAAATTCCTCCCTCTCACAGTTGCACAGACACACAGAAAAGTGCTTGCTCCTCTCTTTTTTTTTTACTTCAACTGAGTTGTCAAAAATAAATCACCAGACATCACAACAAGGGTTCTTCCTGTCAACCCTGGCAAAATACTTCTGTTACTTTTCAATTTGCATTTCAAAACCTGTGTTTGTACACCTGTGTCCTCTGACTCTCCCCAGCACTTCAAAGAATCAGTCCGCAGCTTAAGGCGTCCCCTAAACCTCTTAACAGACACGACGGGGCATAAATTGCTGTCAAGGAATCACACCTCTTATCGGCTCTCAACACAGGAATCCCACCCGCTTCCAAAACACGGGAATCCCACCCGCTTCCAAAACACGGGAATCCCACCCGCTTACAAGAACACAGTTTTGCTGAAAAAAGGAATCTCACATACTTCTAGCTCCACAGTTTAAAACACACTTTTTCTTTTTTCTTCGAAACAACGTGCAGTCCTCCTCATTAATCTTGCGAGTGACGCCAAAAATGTTTTATGATATTTAAATCAACCCAAATGTTTAATGTTTTATCATATTTTCAGGCTCGTGAAGGATCGGCACAGCTGTTTAGAAGAAAACAAACACAGACTCCCTTAAAAATAATGATGTCATTTATTAAAGAAAACTGTGACAAATAAAAGAAAAAGTGAAAACACATACAGTTGTACAAGTCACCTCAGATGTACAATAAACATACAAGTCATACACAAACAGTTTTCCTGCTAAGATCAAAGTGTCTGTTTAATCTCGCCACAGTAAAACTTAAATACACACACTTAGGCATTGACGTGTAACAAATTACAATCTCTCACCTTGACACTGAACCGGGAAGTCTCACAGTTCGGCGGGAGATATGTTCATCAATGCACATCGGGCGTTTGATCAGAACCCACGGTAGACTTCAAAGACTCTAAGTGCGCTTGTTCATTTTTATACCTTGTGGTGTGTGTGTTTATGGGTGTGTGTGTATGTGTCTGTTAGGGATGTCCCAATCAGGTTTTTCTGACCCCGAGTCCTTTAATTTGAGTATTGGCCGATATTGAGTCCCGATCCGATACTTCTAAAATACATTTTTAAAATGAAGAAAAAAAAAGAAACAGATCAAGATGTCCCTTAATTTTATTTTATTTACCTTAACATTTAACAGAGTACTTCTGTGAGGTAGATTGAACAATCAAGTAATATATTATTATTCACATTGAAGTTTAGTGCAACAGTATGAAATAAAAATGTCTAATTTAAAATAAGCAGCTCAACTTAAAATACTCAGCAGGCATGTAAACAAATAAACTTAAAGTGTCAGTGTTATAAAATAAGGCTGTGAGGTAGCTTGAACAATCAAGTAATAAGAAATAAATTCTTCACAATGAAGTTTAGTGCAACAGTATGAAATAAAAATGTCTAATTTAAAATAAGCAGCTCAACTTAAAATACTGAGCAGGCATGTAAACAAATAAGAAACTTAGTGTCAGTTTTATAAAATAAAGCCAGGTTCACACCACAACGCTTTTCGCGCAGCCGATGCAGCCGCTTTACATTGAAAGTCTATGTGGCCGCGCATCTTGGAGCAGCGGGGCGTGACGCGGCGCGTCTTCAGCATTTCAAGCAGCGCAGCAGCGCCCGGCAGTCCCTTTCCACGCACGCGCGCGTCCGCAGCAGCCGAGCCAGCGAGCAACAGAAGCAAGAATATTCTTGCTTCTGCTGCTCGCCGCGTCGCAGCAACCAATCGGGAGAGACTCTGCTATGTGATGACGCAACGACGACGGGACTTTTTGTGGACTTTTTAAACTTACCCCGTCGAGCCTCCGTGGCGAAAACAGCCTCCGGTAGGAAACCTGGCATTTTTAAAGTTGCTGCTGTCCACTCGAGCGTACGATCACCCCAAACATAAAAAATAAACGTTTTAATCTCAACAAAGACTTTTGGAGCTGCAGTTCGGCTCGTAGAAAACCCACTCAAGTAGTAACGAGGCTCACGTGAAGCTGATTTTATCTGCTCGGTGCACAGAAAAACAACACATATCTGACCGGGAAGGGAGCCAGACGCTCCTCCCATTGCGCGTCTGCAGACACGTTCGGAAACAGACACCTGTTGACAAGTAGCAAACACGGTGCATTGTTTTGATGCGTTTAGTGTGGATATAGCATTAGGCAAGTGACATGCTTTTCTGAACAGCACTCCTTAACTCTCCTCCTGTGGCTTCACAGAAGGAAGTGTATGTTTTTCTTTATGAGATAAATATAAATTATAAAGTCTCTTGCAGCGTGAGCTGGCTCGTCTTCGGCTGGGTTGTCTGGTTAAACTCTGTGTATTGTGTCGGGTGTTTGTTTCTGATGTGCCTAATCAGGTTTGTTGTGTTAAATGCAGCCTTTTCCTTACCTCCTCTTGAAATACGAACTTTACATATCTCACAGTTTGCAAACGCAATATCTTTGTCATCCACTTTAAAATATCTCCACACGACAGACATCGCTGCCTCCACTTCAAGTTAATGCCGCGTTCCGCTTCTTTTTTACGACAGTCACTGCTTTACGGCAGGCACTGCTGCAAAAATATTGTGCATGTTTTGTTCCGAGACAATTTGACTCTGTAACACAACATACAGTTAATATAATATTCCCGTTTGTGTTTAGAATAAATATACACATATATATCCGATCCCTGATCGGTGTGTAACGCCCGATTCAAGTCGAGTCTGAAATCACGTGATCGGGACCGATTTCCGATCATGTGATCGGCTCGGGACATCCCTAGTGTCTGTGCAAGTACTATGACTTCACCTCATCTTAGGCTTTAAGTGCGAGGCAGTGCTTTGCACGGGTGAGGGATACTGATGGAGATGTTCAATATTTATCATCTAAAACTAATTACTCTGACCCAATAATTATAACCCAGCTCACTTATATCAAATATTCTCTGTTCCCTTTAAACACTTATATTTGATAGTACAAACATGTTGTTTGCTTTTTCTCTGATACAGAAAAGACAGTCTTCTAGCCTTGACAAATGTTGGGATTAGATGTTCTTGTTTGATCAGAACCATGACTTGTTTGTTTTATCTGTAAGACGTCAGAGCTTGTCAAACTCCACCTGCTTCTTGTATAAATAGCTTGTCATGTCCAGTACAATTTGGAATTGTGCAGGACAATGTATTTGAGACCAAACTAGTTTCAAAGGACATTAAAAGCCCTTCCCCCTTGCAAGGTTGTTTGTCTGATTTAACACTGTTCTCTTGTTTATCTTTGTGTGGTTTTTATTAAGGTAACAGGGGTTTAAAATCCCCATCATTTTGGTGCCGAAAACCCATTCTCCCCACGCCTGCTCCTGAAGACCTCTGAACGGAGCGCAGCTGCGAGGCACGGTAAATATGGCAGAAAGTCCAGTGATTGGGTTTGTCTCTGGCCAGCTTCCTCTGTCCATGGTGCGGTCAGGATCGGGTTGGCGGAGATTCCCAGACATCCACGCTGGTCAGCAAGATATGTGAGTGTTAAATAGTGTTTGTTGATATGTCGTTTTTAAAACAATTTGATTACAGTAACAGGAAATAGTTCACCCTGAGCCGATGACTTGAAATTATGAATGAGGTGTCTGCTCTTCGATAACTAGGCGAATTTTGCGCACACGCTAGTTGGCAGAACCAAGATTTCTGTGATTTATAAGCGAGGGCAGCCAAAAATACGCCAAGACCAGAAATGTGAGGCTGGCTGCCAGACCTTTAAATTGGACGTTTAGCCATGTCCGGCCAGGCAGGAAGAGAAATTAAGACAAGAACGTTTATATTTATATATGACGCGTCATTCTGTTTTTTGTTTAGTCCTTTTTACGTGTATGTTTGTTTCTGGAGCCCTGCACCTCTGCTTTTTCTTCCTCCCATTTTCCTCAGTGTGTGCATGTGTAGCTCGGCTCCTGTCTGTTATCTGTGGGCCTTCACCCCCCCCCCCACCCGAGCTGAGCCTGCAGCCTGTTTTCTGTTCTCTGAGAGTGAATGTGCAGGTACAGTACCTTGTTTTTTGTGTCTGAGAAGTTGCTATTTTGGAGGTGTAACTGCATCTAAAAGGTTTTCCAGTTTGTTATTATTAACTCACATGTATTAATAATTACTGTACACAAAAGGTTGTCTGTCTAAAAGGAAAAAAGAAAAGAGATAGACCTTTAGTCAGGAAAAAAAAAAGAAAAAAAAAGAACAAATGTGGCTGAATGAATCAGAGGGACAAAGCATCTGAATAAGTTTTTATTTCTTTTTAAAACAAGTACTCTAGTGGCCTTGGATGGATGCAGCTGCGTGTGCACCTCCTCCAGATAAACTTGGCAAACTTGTTGTTTTGCTAAGTGACAAAAACAAACAGTTTCAGCTGTTTTATCCTTCATTATAAAATGTTAGTTTCAGAGCAGAAACTAACAACCTTCCCTCCCTCCCCCCTTCCCCCGACCTCCACCCCACCCCTCATCCCCCT
>JBBPBX010018272.1:5494-45814 GCA_038048925.1 Garcialebias charrua | reverse complement strand
AAAAATAATGAAATTAAGCGTCAATTAAAACCGATTTATTACATTTATTATTCTGATATTCTAGCTATATCTATCTTGGCTATTGCTATGGTAACCATATTTTATTCTGTTTAAAATGTTCATATTGACGTTACTACAAATGAATAAAAATATTTCACCACTCTTATTAGAAACAATTAAAAAAAAACGTTTTGCCTAAATCTTATCTTCACTTTTTACATTAGACGGAAACGGTTTATTAAACAGATGTTGTCAGTTAAGACGTTTTGGAGCAGTATCATTTTCAGGTGTAATTTAGGCACCATAAACATCAGGTACATAAACACACTATAAATACTTATCCTGTCTGTCAATACAAAATGGCCACAAGATAAGACATGAACACTCAATGGATACAAGCAGAAAACACAATGGAGAGAGAAGTTTTATTAAGTAAAAATTCAGGTTTTTAAAATGGCTCATCAGACCTTGGGCTGCAAACAGGAGAACTAAAGTTGTTCAACCTGCATCACAAAACACAAGCTGGAATGAGGTATACTTTTATTTAATCACACTGGTAAATAGCAGTGCTTGCATGGATTTTTGTAATTTCTTAACAATAGGGGGTCTGTAAATGGCTCAAAACCTGCTCTATTTGACAAAATTTATAATTTTCAAAATATTCCAGTCCAATTAGTCTCATAAAAGTTAATCAGAAATCAATGCTACAAAAGCACTCAAAAACACACTGTATAGTTTTTATTTTTGTCTTGGACTACATCACTTCATCAATCACTTTACTTGCGGTCTCCTCTTGAAGAGCAGCTTTGTATGAAGACCTCTTTACTAACAAATGTGATGTGTACCAGACTATTAAAAAAAACTTAATGAGATTAGCAACAATTAGTTGGAGAATACAGCAGACCATGGGTGCAAAAAAAGAAAAAAGAAGCTTTCTTAATGTAAACTTGAACAATCTGTGTGATGAAAATGTTTTCATGACTGGTATGTCTGAGAAGGAGATCCAAGCTGTGGTCTAACTTTTCTTCAAGGAATTAAAAAAAATGATCACAGCAAAATGGGGAAAAAAAAAAAAAGCTCTGGGAGGTGGAGGGATCATCAGCCAAACAAACCAAATTTATTAAATCCAACAGTATCTGCTGAACACCAACTGCTTACAGCACCTGAACCCTTTCTGTTGATTTTAGACTCTCACTCCCTGCCCGTGTTTTACAGGCAACAACAACTTAACAGCCAAACCCTCCTGCAGTTCGATTCAGAGAGTCCTTTAAGAAAATCAGTAGGGATGCCCAACTCCAGCTTTGGCCCTTCTGAGGGAGGGAACAAACAAAACAAGAGGCCGAAGGAAGAGGGGGAGCCAAGTTATTGTGGCCTCTAGTTGGCTTTGGCGCGAAGCTGCGCTCTCTTGCCCGTCACAGCCTGGAAACCAGTCTTGATGCTGGCGACAGAGCAGCGAGAGTGGCACGTCTCACACTGAAGGAAATAAAGACGAGTGTCCTTCTGCAGGATGGTCTCAGGGGAGCGGCAGGTGTGACACGTCACATATTCCTCTGTGAGACAGAAAAGAGCATTAGTAGCAGCACACGGCAAATCACTGCATGAGCCTGGGGGATGTTCTCCATCAAAAGACATAGGCCTGTCATGATAACAAATGTTGCTGGGCGATTGTCTTGGAAATTATTGCGATAAACGATAATATTGTTTGAAATTTGACATTAGTAATTATAGAAAAAATTTAAAAAGAAATGTAGGTTAATTTTTGTGTAGTACTATTTTTGGACCACTGGATGGCAGCATAAGACAGTTTGAACTGAAGGATGGATAGTGAGGGAGCGAGCAGCTCGTCTCTTTAAGAAAAATGGGAGGGAGGCCCCTTAACGTGACATGTCTCATTTTTGTTTTTCGGTTTTCAAAATGGCGGCCGCTCAGTATGTTTTGAGCTCTTTAGCATAGCATTTTTCATATAAAACTTTTAATAAAAAAAAATAAAAAAAATCAGTAAACAAGTTCTCAGCTTCTTTTTAAAGAGAAAAAAAAAACTTTTTAGATGAAGGCACGGGTTTCAACCATGAATTTTGGAGCTTTGGCAAGACTGATGTTTTTTCACCGAGGTCAGCCTGTTAGCTTAGCTTCAGCTTAGCTGCTTTTAACGATCCAAAAACGCAATTTTGGACGGTTAAAACAGATTTTAAAGAGAAAGGGAGGGGTCAGTGAAGAGCACCGAAGTCGAGCCACGATAAAGCCATTAAATGAAAATGAGATCGATAATTTTCATTTACCGGTATCATGCGATTAATTGATCTACCGTTTATCGCGACAGGCCTACAAAGATAACAAAAAGCCTCAATTTAATGCCTTTTCCGTTCATTCACAGATCTGGGAGTATAACAAAAATAACGAATATGCTTTAAATTTGTAAACGTGATAAGATCAAATTTCAGTCAGTTCAAAAGTAAATAAAAATTAATTTCCAACTCACTGATATATCTTCTCAACACATTTTCTATCTGTTTCTGTTGAAATCTGCCTTTGATCACGAGCTGGTTGTTTCCATCTATTGAACCGCTGTTGAGACAAAAAGACAAATTAACAACAATTAGGTAAAGAACTTAAAAAGTGATGGTCAAAATCGCGGATACCAAAAGACCTACCTTGTTCCCAGCTCAGCCAGTAGAAAAGCGAGGAGATGTTTAGGCTGACGATGCAACCTGTGAGGCAGAGGAAGATAAATTCATTTGAAGGACTTCCACACACCCGGGCCGGTGTGTACATAAAGTCTGATGTGACTCACAGTTTGCAGATGTCTGTGAAGTTGACAAAGGAAGTTTTCTTGGTTCCCACTCGGACCACCTGAGGAGGCTTCATCACAAACTTCCTCTTCTCTCCAGCCACCATGTCGGGGTTCTTCTCCCTCATGATGTTGAAGACTCTGTTTAAGAGCTGAGACAGAAACATGAAACTGTCTTTAAGGCCGTTCAGCATAAAGTTTTTTTTGATTGTGTGTGCTCCTACCTCATCATAGGTGTAGTCTCTTTCTGTGCCAGCCCATGTTGGTCCTGTGGAGGGGCTGAACGAGATCCCATCATTGTTTTTACTCTCCTCGTCCTCCTGTGCTGCTAGCGTTAACATGCAAACCTTTTTGTTACACAACCTTAACTTTGGTGTTACGAGAAAAAAAAAAAAAAAAAGTGTATTTATACCGTCGTCGTTCTCCAACAGCTCGCCCTCATCAAAATCCACTTTCTTCGCCTTCTTCTTTTTGGCGGGGAGCATCAAGTCCAAGTTATCCTCTTCCGGCACCTCCGTCTGCTCTTCAATTTTCAGCTCCTAGTTTAAACGAGAAAAGGTGAAGTTTTAGTAAAAATAACAGCTACTGGCAACAAAGAGTTGAAATGTATGCCAGTCAGTAAAATGATCAGAAAAGTGAGAAGAAGAGGGTGACTTGCTTACCTTTAATCCTTCCTCTACTTCATTATCAAATACTTTTTTAGGTTTTTTCTTTTTTTTCTTCTGGTTGAGGAAGTTCAAGTCGTTCAAATCATCAGACACTTCTACAAGAATTAAACATAACCGACAGAATTTCAGCCCAATGTTCTCAGAGGTACATGTCTAAATGAAAACGTCCATTTTCCTTCAAACCTTTTTTCCTGCCTTCATCTTCATCCATGTCAAACTCCTTGTCATCTCCAACCTCTGGCTCCGCCTCCTTCGCTTCCACCTCTTTAGTCTCTTCTCCTCCGATCCCTTCTCCTCCTTCCTCGTCCAACATGAAGGGCTTCTTCTTCTTTTTCTTCTTCTTGGTCATGTTGGGGTCAAATATCATCTAGAGAAAAAGAGAGCAGAGGGGAAAAAAAATTCTTCAGATTTTAGTTTGAACCTTAAGTAACGAGTGAGAATCTAAGTGTTCATGTTCACAAAAATCACTTCAAAAAGGGTAGAGTGCCCTCTCCGGGTCGGGGAGGAGGACCTGCCCCAAGTGGAACAGTTAAGCTCAGGATCTTGTTCACGAATGAGGGAAAAATGGAGCGAGAGATCGATAGGCGGATAGGTGCGGCATCTGCAGTGAAGCGGGTGCCGTACTGGTCTGTTGTGGTGAAGAGAGAGTTGAGTCAAAAGGCGAAGCTCTCAATTGACCGGTTTTCTCCGCAGGGTGTCTGGACTCTCCCTTAGAGATAGGGTGAGAAGCTCAGTCATCCGGGAGGGACTCGGAGTAGAGCCGCTGCTTCTCCACATCGAGAGGAGCCAGTTGAGGTGGCTCGGGCATCTGGTTAGGATGCCTCCTGGACGCCTCCCTGGTGAGGTGTTCCGGGCATGTCCCACCGGGAGGAGACCCAGAGGAAGACCCAGGACACGCTGGAGGGACTATGTTTCTCGGCTGGCCTGGGAACGCCTTGGGATTCCCCCGGAGGAGCTGCTCCAAGTGGCTGGGGAGAGGGAAGTCTGGGCCTCCCTACTTAGGC
Source organism: Garcialebias charrua (assembly GCA_038048925.1). Taxonomy (NCBI): domain Eukaryota; kingdom Metazoa; phylum Chordata; class Actinopteri; order Cyprinodontiformes; family Rivulidae; genus Garcialebias; species Garcialebias charrua. Next base: position 41,354 of record JBBPBX010018272.1, on the reverse strand, counting down.
CCTGTTTACACGGACACTGTGTGGGGGAAACGCAACTTTTGGGTATGTTAATTAGGTGAAAAGTTTTGCGTTGACACTGTCGAATTCTGTGGATACGACTCTCTCCCCCTCCACCCCCCGTCCTCATGATTTCACTGTAGTTACCATGCTGGGCCTTTAGATGGCGCTGTGATTTTTGGAACCTTCACTACTGCGCATGCGCTGCCTGAGGTAAACAGAGCAGCTGCCTCGTCTGTTTTCCTCTCTGGCTAAAATCAGCTAACTACAAGTTGTTGTCAACAAGTTAACAACAAGTTAAAGCTGGAATTTGGATAAGAGTCAACAGATTTGAGTCAGTGGGACCCGCTTCATCTAACAAGCTGCACTGAGCCTGTGGACCAGAACCGCTGAGTGGACTGTGGACCAGAACCGCTCAGTGGACTGTGGACCAGAACCGCTCAGTGGACTGTGGACCAGAACCGCTCAGTGGACTGTGGACCAGAACCGCTCAGTGGACTGTGGACCAGAACCGCTCAGTGGACTGTGGACCAGAACCGGACTTTACGCCGTGATAAACAGCTGACTTACAGCAGGTAAATCAACATTCTTAATATAATGTGTGCTTGTGTTTACTTTGATCACACAACAACTGAGTTTTTATTTATTTATTTATTTCTGCCAGGTGGAGAAGCTGTCGTTCCAACAGGCTGATGGTTCGGCGGTTCTGATGGGTCCAGATGAACACACAGCAAGAGTCCAGTTCATTAACGTAGTTACAGTTCGGTTCACGTGTTTTAATAGTGTGTTCAGTTTAATTCTCAGTGTTTGTGTTTAAACTTTGGTGCTGAATAAATAAATAAATAAAAAATAAACCTGTGTCTTCATTTTCACAGCACGTTACGCACTGTTTAAAAAATGTAACGAGTCCAGATAGATACTGTAGTTCAGATAAATTTACATCTCCCACGCCAACATAAATACTGTTTATTATTGTTAAACTGTTATATTTTGCAACGTGACACGTGAAATGTCACTGTCCGCGCGTGCGGGCTGCGCGCATGTGGTTGACACAAAAGCTCCACGGGAGATGTTTACATTATCAGCGGGGGGTCAGCGAAAAACTTCCACCTTGAGAGCAGGGTCAGAAAAGTATCGGTGTCATCGAGGGGGGCCAGCAGCGTCGTGTAGGCGATAAGCAAAGTCGCAAAGAGAAAGTAGCGGTTACACTCAAAATACGCGCCGTGTAAACTGGCCCTTAGGCGGCTACCCCCGTGACCCGACCCCAGATAAGCTGAAGAAAATGGATGGATGGACATGTCTCAGTTTAAGCTAACCGATCATTTACTTTGAAAAACAACAAGTAGATCTGTATGAAAATATAAGTTGTCATTTAACCCCCACATTGAAAATTTTACCAGGAGTGCTTTCTTCCACCTCTGCAAGATCATTAAACTTAGAAACCTCTTGTTCCAAAACAGACGCAGAAAAACGAATTCATGCTTTTGTCACTTCTAGGACTAGGCTTAACCAATTCTTACGGGTGCACCAGTTACAGTTTTTTGGCCGAATACAGATTTCTAAAGTCTGACTGCAGATTCCAATTTTGTGTAACAAGCGACACCGTCAGGTGTCGTAAGGTCACAACGCACCTTCAAGTCTCCAATCTTATTTTATTGAAAAATTAAATTAGCCAGCCAATTTATGGGTGCACCCCTAGTAATTATCATTTGGGTGTCCAAAACAAACAAACAAACAAAAAACTTAGAAATGTTGACTCCTGGAGGCCATATTGACCACATTTCCTCACTCTGCTGCTCTCTATGTTTCTATTTGGAACCATTTCTACCATTGTTGCCGTTCCCATAGAAACTACACTTCACAAACTACACAAAGAAACTACACTTCTTTAGTTTGTAGACAGGTCTCTCTTGTAAATGAGTCTTCGAGGCTCAATGAGCTTAACCTGCCTACATAAAGGTTGAATGAACACCTGGACAAGTCCTGTGTTTGTGCGTCTCTTTCCTTTAAACCTCCGTCATGGCTGCTCATCTGAGCCCGGATGTAGTTCTGCTGTTTCTTCCTGTTAAAAGGGAGTCATTCCTTCCCACTGTCGCCTCCAAACTGCTCAGGTTGGGAGATGACGATTATTCTGCTGGACTCCTTAGATAAATGTCACTTATCGGCATTTCAAACTGTCCTGTATGTGAATGTTACTGAAATGGCTGAACCTAAATTTGAGATTTGGACGTTTTTACTTTCATTTAAGGCTCTGCGATTATTTTAGTTGTGAATTGGCTCTTCTATATACATATGTCGTCAATTATGTAAATTACTTAAAATGTGACTTGCTGTCAGTTTGGCATCTTGAAAAAAATCAATGAGCATGCTTTACAATTATCCAGTAATTTCACAATTATAAACGCAGTGAGGCTAATCCTAATCTCAATAATCTGCAAGTATATCTGAACTATGCTTTTCTGACGTGAACCATGTCCTGTCGTCGTGAATAAAGATAGAACAACGTGTCTTTACTTTTCAAGCACACACCAGCAGCTCTCTAGCAATACATTTTTGAAAGTATATATTTTGTGATTCTAGGATAACGATTGGGTGTTTGAGAACGTTTTTATAGTTCACATTGAGCTTTAATCGAGCTAACACGGTAGCTGTTTGTTAGCATCGCCGTGAAGTTGAACCAAGCTAACGCTCCTGTCAGTTTAAAACTCAACGGCTGCGACACGACGGCCTCACAAGCAGATATCCACCATGTAACACAACATTATTATACAGCAGTATCGTGGGGGTTTCTTGACAATGCTGTTGTTCGGGCCGCCGCTGAAGCCATGTGAGAGCAGACTGCGGAGGGAAGCAGCAGCTCCGAGGCCCAAAGTCATCCTTTAACAAGATGGTTCGAGAATTCGCTCAGCTTCAACCCCAAGATTACACAGATTAAACAGCGGGTGACCTGAGATCACCTACCTCGTCTCCAGACATGTTTGCAAGCGGCTAAAACTGAGTTTGGGCTTCTTCTTTTTTATCCCTCGAGCTCTTCCACACCTCTGCGCCGTGATATTTCTTGCATCAGCGCTAGATCTCAGTGCGCAGGCGCAAAACAGCTAACTCCCTACGCACTATGTCCGCGACGGCGCGCATGAGCGTTCAAGATCAAAACGTTGCAAATAAAAAGCTTTTATTTTTTTCTTCTTCAACGTTTTAGATATGCAAACATATTGTAAGTATTGTGAGCATTCATGAGTGTTACTGTTTATTTCTCGTATTCTGATACTTTTTGTTTGAGAAATGGAGTAGGGGTGGTCCTGAAGGAGGAGTAGTAGAGGTGAAAAGAGTTTCAGATATAGCAGTTCTTTTGAGTGTACTGAATCCTAGAATCAGTTCATTAAAGGATTTGTTCATTTAAAGACCCATTACTATTCTGTTGCTTTCAACACCAGCTGATCTGTGTTTGGTCGTTTTATTTATTATCTGCAATGTTTTTATGTCTATTTTTTGTACTTCATTGTGTGTGTTGCCTGTTGTTTGTACAGCACTTTGGTTGGCCTTGTCACTGTTTTAAGTGCTCTATAAATAAAATGGTATGGTATGCATGAACTGAAGCATTAAACGGGATTTGAAAACCGAGAGATAGGGGGCCTGTCTGACGAGCAGAGGTAACTCGATCCAGAGTCTTGGTCCTGCTACAGAGAAGGCCCTGTCACCTCTGCATTTAAGACGAGTCCCTGGAACTGTTAAAAGTACGTACCTGGTCCGCTGACCTCAAAGCACGTGGTGGGACATACAGCTGTAGCAAATCCAAAATCCAAAAAACATGCTTGTTAGGCTGATTGGTGACTCTAAATTGACCCTAGGTGTGAGTGTGAGAGTGGATGGTTGTTTGGTGTGAGTGAGACAGGTCCCTCTTGTAAATGAGTCCCCGTGACTCAACGAGGCTAGCCTGTATAAATAAAGGTTGAATGAATGAAAAAAAAATCAGTGAGATAGGCAGGGGCAAGACAGCAATTTGTAGACATACAGGAGAATTTTGAACTGGATTTGAAGATGAACCGGTAGCCAGTGCAGGGAGGCCAAGACTGGTGTAATGTACTCTCTTTTGCCTGTGTTAAAAATCGGGCTGCTGCGTTCTGAACCAGTTGTAACCGTGCAATGGTGGTCTGACTGATACCAAACAGGAGTGAATTGCAGTAATCAAGCCTAGATGTAATAAATGCGTGAATTACTGTCTCCAGGTTATTTTTTGATAGTATGGGTTTCATCATTTCAGCCTCAGCTGGAAAAAACAGGTTTTAACGATCATATTTACATGACTGTTGAGTTTCATGGAAGGGTCCATTATCACTCCCAGATGCAGTTTATTCATGCAGTACGTGAGTGACACAGCCCCACTTCCAGCACACTGCACAGTACTACACGAACAAATCAGTTCTCAGTGGCAGTTCTCTGCGCGTTGGCATGTGCAAATCGGCAGTTTGTTCATTGAACAAATCACTCCCTTGCCCTCTTGACAGACTCTCCTCTCTGCGTGGCTTATGTTCGAAAGTAACAATACAGCAGCAAGCAGCATGTTCACTAAACGTAAACATGAGTCCTCTTTTTTTTATTATTATTAATACAACTTTATTAAGGACACAAAACACCTGGTTTATAGGAAAATTTGAAATAAAAATTGTGGAGTACAGTATATCAATTGTGGCACAGTTGGTAGAGCTGCCTCTCAGCGAGCAGGTGCTTCAAATCCTGGTCTGGGGGCCTTTCTGGGTGGAGTTTGCACATTCTTTCAGTGCATGTGTGGGTTTTATCCAGTACTCCGGTCTCTTCTCACAGATCAAAAACATGCATGTTAGGCTGATTGGTAACTCTAAATTGTCTCTAGGTGTGAGTGAGAGAGTGAATGGTTGTTTGTCTCGTTTGTCTCTATGTGTCCCTGTGATGGACTGGAGGCCTGTCCACGGTGTCCCTCACCTCTCGCACAGTGATAGCTGGACATTGGCACCATTGAAACCCCACCCCCAACCCGAAAAAGAAGAAGCGGGTAAAGATAATGGATGGATGGAGTTTTATCAATTAATGTTTAAAAAAAAAGACATGGAGATTTAAAAGAAATAAAATACACTAACATTGCAGCTGTAGCAGAAAGGCAATTAAATTGTGACCAGACAACACTTTCTCTTTGACTTGCTCATCTTCACTCAGTGTCTCACTTTCTCTCAGACAACTTTGGGGATGGGTGTGAGTACACAAGCTTAACATATCAGTACACACTTAGCCATCACTGTTGCAGCTGTCCCTGCTGTGAGTTTGAATAAAGTAGATACCATTTCCTGCATTCTGGTGTATTTTAATTGGTTTTTTAACATCTAGTTTTATCTACATTAGTAAACACTTGATTCAATAACTATTTTAGAGTTAATGGCACAACAGGAAGCAGCCTGACCAACGCTCCCCTTGTGTGAATAGACTCTGCTTCTCATGCATCACCCTCCCTCCACCCCCGGTCGACAAATGTATTGCGGCAGACATGTTAGCTAAGATGATCAAAGTCAAAGTCAAAGTCAACTTTATTGTCAGATCTGCAATATGTACTGTACAGGACATACACAGGACCGAAATTGCGTTTCTCTCAGTCCCTCGGTGCAACAGTAAACATCTAAACATTGAAACACTGAAACATATAATAATAGACATAAGCATAAAATAGTAGGGATGGGGCCGATCCGATCCAGTATCGGTATCGGTATCCGATACCAGCATTATTTAAGTATCGGGTATCGGATCAAACCTGCCGATACTTTTCCGATCCAGCTTCAAAGAGCACTTGTGTTCAATCACAATCTGTGACTGCCCTTTTTAACATTGTGTGAGATAAACCCAATGAAGACACTCTTAAGCCTTACAATAGGGGGGTTCCCTATTGTAAGGCTTAAGAGTGTCTTCATTGGGTTTATCTCACACAATGTTAAAATGAATAGTTTGGGTGCAAAAGTTTCATTATACAGAGTCAAATACCTGAACAGTATCGGATCGGGAAAGTATCGGTATCGGTCGATACTGAGTTAATAAGTATCGGTATCGGATCGGAAGTGAGAAATGTGGATCGGTGCATCCCTATAAAATAGTAAAACTAACACTGTCCTGAGTTTTTTGCATAGTGGTATAAGAGTATGAAAATTTACACCAACTCTAAAACTAAAACATTAAACATTTAATGAACATAATACTGTCCTGAGTTTTTGCATACTAGTATAAAAAAGAGTATAAAAAGTATAACTAAAATAAACTAAAGGTTTCTAGCATTGACATTTGCAAAGTGGCAAAGCAGCGTATGAGTTAATGTACACAGTATATGTATGAGGTAGTAGTTGATGTTGTTATAGAGGCAAAAAGTGGCATATGCAGTAAGGCACATTGGGCATCCCTAAGTAAGACCGTTCAGAGCACACTGTATATGTATCAGCAGTGGTGTAGATCAGTGTTTTTCAACCACTGTTCCGTGGCACACTAGTGTGCCGCGAGTGATCGTCAGGTGTGCCGTGGAAATTATCCAATTTCACTTAAGTGGTCTAAAAAGATTTTTTGAAAACAAATTAATTATCTGCAAATAATATGCCATTTTCGAGTGTCTGTGCTGTAGTAGTGTCTAGCGGCGTAATCATGTAATTTCCTTATCACTAGATAGATGGCAGAATGGAACATAGCATTGCAAATTATAACAAGAGAATTAGTGATGCATGAACGTGACATGTAGCGGTGACAGCATTGCATCTAGCTAGCAAAAAACTAAAAACAGAGAGAGACTGAGAGCTGTTGAGGAAGAGCTTTGTGTGTGTCTTTCTTCAATTCCTGCCAGAATATCTTTGTGTTCATTCAAACATGCACAGGTTTCACACTAAGTGAGTAAAATGTAGAGAATGGCTAACAGAATGCATGTGGACAGAATTAGTTTGTAAAACACTTTGAAGTTTTCTACAACCTCTTTAAATTTAAGACCACATTGTTGTGGTACTGTTCGGGTGTATTTTTGAAGACATGTTAAGTGCAATTTGAAATAAGAAATATAAAATATGATAAAAATACATTTTTGTGTTTATTTAATTCCTATTCAAGACACTTTGATAAGAATGACTATATATTTAATATAGGTGGATACAGTGTACTGTACTATGTTTACAATTTTGGTTGGTGGTGTGCCTCGTGATTTTTTCAATGAAAACACTGTGCCTTGGCTCAAAAAAGGTTGAAAAACACTGGTGTAGATATTAGAGTAGTGTAAATGTAAACAGTAGTAATTACATGTAAGCAGTAGTAAAAAAAGTAAACAGTATTAATAAATGTAAACAGAGAATGTAAACAGTATTATGATTATAGGCAGTGATGTAATACAAACATTAGTGCAAGTATGAGAAGTAGTGCAAACTGTATGAGCACATGACCGAGAGTTTAGTGAATAACCCGTTTGATGACACAGAGTCCAGTGTTAAAATCTTTGTGTTGTGTGGTAATGTGTGAGAAAGTTTTAGTGTTAAGGCAGTTCAAATGGGAGGGGGGGCAGAGCAGGCAGAGTGTTTAGCATCCTGACTGCCTGATGAACAGAGCATAGCACATGATACAGGCATAGCTCCTGCAGATAAGGTTAAGGGGCGTTTCACTTGGAGACAAATTGAGGTCGCAGATTGATCATGCCTTCTGGGTTGACTGACAGGTGGCGTTAAGGATCCAACTAGTACAAAAACAAATCAGATTGGCCCGTATAAGAATGTCATAATTTATTCCATCTTCTTCTTTTGGCTTTTCCCTCTTCAGGAGTCGCCACAGCGAGTCATCCTCCTCCACCTTACTCTGTCCTCTGCATCCTCTGTCCTCACTCCATGTCCTCTCTGACTGCATCCATATATCTCCTCTTTGGCCTTCCTCTGCGTCTTTTTCCTGGCAGCTGCATTTCTAACATCCTTCTACTATGGTCCCTCCTCTGGACATGTCCAAACCATCTCAGTCTGGCCTCCCTAACTTTATCTCCCAGTTGTTCAACATGTGCTGTACCTCTGATGAGCTCATTCCTAAACTTGTCACTCCTAAGGAGAACCTCAGCATCTTCATTTCTGCCACTTCCAGTTCTTTCTCCTGTCTTTTTGTCAATGCCACTGTCTCCAGACCATACAACATAGCTGGTCTCACCACTGTCTTGTAAACTTTTCCTTTGACCTTTGCTGACACCTTTTTGTCACAAATCACTCCTGAAACTTTTCTCCATCCACTCCATCCTGCCTGGACTCTCTTTTTCACCTCTTTACCACATTCCCCATTTTCCTGGACAGTGGACCCCAAGTACTTGAAGTCCTGCACCTTTGTGACCTCTGCTCCTTGTAGCCTCACTGTTCCACTGGCCTCCCTCTCATTCACACACATGTACTCTGTCTTACTACGGCTGACTTTCATTCCTCTTCTTTCAAGTGCATACCTCCACCTCTCCAAGTTCTCTTCCACTTGTTCCCTGTTCTCACCACATATCACAATGTCATCTGCAAACATCATAGTCCATGGGGATTCCTGCCTGACCTCATCTGTTAGTCGGTCCATCACCAGAGCAAACAAGAAGGGGCTCAGAGCCGATCCTTGATGCACTCCCACCTCCACCTTGAAGCTATCTGTCACTCCTACAGCACATCTCACCACTGTCCTGCTGTCCTCATACATGTCCTGTACCAGTCTAACATACTTTTCTGCCACTCCAGATTTCCTCATACAATACCACACCTCCTCCCTTGCCACCCTGTCATATATTTTTCTAAATCCACAAAGGAGTTCTTTCTGACCCTCTCTGTACTTCTCCATCAGCATTCTCAAAGCAAAGATGGCATCGGTGGTGCTCTTTCTTGGCATGAAACCATACTGCTGCTCATAAATAGTCACCTCTCGTCTAAGTCTTGCTTCTACAACTCTCTCCCAGATCTGAATCTTGTGGCTCATCAACTTAATTCCCGTGTTGTTGCTACAAATCTGTACATCACCCTTGTTCTTAAAAATGGGCGCCAGCACTTTTTCTCCGTTCCTTAGGCATTTTCTCACCCTCATATTAGACATTTCCAAACCTCCACTGGTATGTCATCAGGCCTGCCTTCCCCTTCTTCATTCTTCTCAGAGCTTTCACTCTCACTAATATTTTCCACTTCTTGGTCCACAGTTTCTATGACCTCTACTCTTCTTTCTCTTTCATTCTCTTCATTCATTAGCTCCTCAACGTACTCCTTCCATCTTCCCATCACACTCTCCTCACTTGTTAGAACATTACCATTCCCATCTTTAATAAGCCTAACCTGCTGCACATCCTTTCCAGCCTGATCCCTCTGTCTTGCCAATTGGTACAAGTCCTTCTCGCCCTCTTTAGTGTCCAGTCTCCCATACAACTCATTGTCCGCCCTCTGCTTTGCCTTAGCTACTTCCCCCTTTGTCCTACATCCTATATCCTTATTCATTCAACCTTTATTTAATCAGGTAAATCTTTTGAACCTCATGGGCTCATTTACGAAAGCGACCTGCTAAAACTAAAGAGCAATGAACAGCAGTGGTAGAATTTCCTTAAACAATAAACAAACAAACAATAAACAATAGAAAACAAAAGAGAGAAAAAAACAAAAGAAATTTTTATTTTATTTTTTATTTTATATACTTATATTCCTGTCTCCTCTCTTCAGTCCTCTCACTGTCAAATTTCTTCTTGGCTAATCTCTTTCTTTGAATGGCGTCCTGCACTTCACTATTCCACCACCAGGTTTCCTTATCATCCATTCTCTGTCCAGATGACACACCAAGTACCTTCCTACCTGTCTCTCTAATTACTGTTGCTGTAGTAGCCCAGTCACTTGGAAGCTCTTTCTTACCATCCAGAGCCTTTAACAGCTCCTCTCTGAATTTCTCACAAAATTCTTCCTTCTTCAGCTTCCACCATTTGGTTTTCTTCTCTGATTTTACTTCTTCTTCGCAACAACAGTCATTCTACACACAACCATCCGATGCTGTCTGGCCACGCTCTCCCCTGCCACAACCTTACAGTCTCCAATCTCCCTCAGGTTTCCTCTTCTACACAGAATGTAGTCGACCTGCGTACTCCTTCCTCCACTCTTATAGGTCACTCTATGTTCCTCCCTCTTTTGGAAATAGGTATTGACTATAGCCATTTCCATTCTCTTGGCAAAATCCACCACCATCTGTCCTTCCTGGTTTCTTTCCTTGACACCAAACCTACCCATCACTTCCTCATCCCCTCTGTTTCCTTCACCAACATGTCCATTCAGGTCTGCTCCAATCACCACTCTTTCCTCCCTGGGAATACTCTCTATCACTTCATCCAAATCTTTCCAAAATTTATCTTTCTCCTCCCCATCACATCCAACCTGTGGAGCATAACCACTGACTATGTTTAGCATCAGACCTTCTACTTCTACCTTCAGGCACATCACCCTATCTGACACTCTCTTCACCTCTACTACATTCTTTGCCAACTCCTCCTTCAGGACCACCCCTACTCCATTTCTCTTTCTATCCACACCATGGTAAAACAGTTTGAACCCTGCTCCAATGCTGCGAGCCTTGCTGCCCTTCCACTTGGTCTCTTGGACACATAAAACATCTACCTTTCTTCTCTGCATCATGTCAGCCAGCTCTCTACCTTTGCCTGTCATTGTCCCCACATTTAGAGTTGCAACCCTCAGTCCTACATTCTTCACTTTCCTCCTCTCCCTCTGTCTCCTGACACGTTTCCCTCCTCACAGTCTTCAACTACAGTACATTAGTCATAATTTATTCCGTATTTATTAAAAAATTTGGTAAGGTTTGAGAACTGAGTTTCCTTACAAAATCCTAATAATGGTTTCTTTATTTTTCAGGGGTGCTTGAGCAAGAAGAGCCCATTTTTAAGAACAAGGCTGATGTACAGAGTTGTTGCAAAAAGAAGAGAATAAAGGTGATGAGCCACACGATCTGGGAGAGAGAGAGTTGTGGAAGCAAGACTTAGACAAGAGGTGACTATCTGTGAGCAGCAGTATTTCATGCCAAGAAAGAGCACCACAGATGCCATCTTTGCTTTGAGAATGCTCGTGGAAAAGTACAGAGAGGGTAAGAAATAACTCCATTGTGGATTTAGAAAAAGCATATGACAGAGTGGTGAGAGAGGAAGTGTGGTATTGCATGAGGAAATCTGGAGTGGCAGAAAAGTATGTTAGCCTGGCTGGTACAGGACACGTATGAAGACAGTAGGACAGTGGTGAGATGTGCTGTGACAGATAGCTTCAAGGTGGAGGTGGGAGTGCATCAAGGATCACCTCTGAGTCCCTTCTTGTTTGCTCTGGTGATGGACCGACTCAAGGCTGGTTTATGCTTCTTGTCGCACGTCTTTTACACCCCGTTGAGTGAAAAAAGTTGCGCAACTTCCGTCTGCACTCCCGCTGCGATCTTCCAGTGACAGCTGTCTTGTACATGGCCCCCAGTAAGAACTCTGAGACGCAGACAATGCGGCTCGGCGCGTGTGCTTGGTTCAAAGTTTGTGGGCGTTTTTTGTTTGCGCCTTTCAGCGCGAGCTGAATTTCATTAAAATATAACTACAGAAACGCCAAAAAAAAAAAATGTTAGCTGAATATATATATTAGTGTTTCTGAGTTAAATTTTTGTTAACAACTGATTACAAATCAGCTTATTTCAGAAGGTAAATAATAACACGAAGCGCGCACACATCAGAGCATTTCCGCCTTTCAGCGCGAGCTGAATTTCATTCAGGGGAGGGCTGTGCAGTGCGAAAACGGCTTTCCAGAAGCCGGTTTTTGTTTTTGCTTTGATATGGATAGTTTTGAAGAGAAGCCGAGGCGGTCCGGTGGGAGTGCGCGTGACGTATGCAGTGGGAGGGAAGAGGGAGGGATCACTATAATGTATCCCCCAGTCTTTTCAAAGTATAAACACTCAAATGCGGTCGGTGACACACACGCAATTATGTCATCGCTGGGCACTCAACGGGGGGTAAAAGACGTGCGACAAGAAGTATGAGCCAGGCTTAACAGATGAGGTCAGGCAGGAATCCCTGTGGATTATGATGTTTGCAGATGACATTGTGATCTGTGGTGAGAACAGGGAACAGGTGGAAGAGAACTTGGAGAGGTGGAGGTATGCACTTGAAAGAAGAGGAATGAAAGTCAGCCGTAGTAAGACGGAGTACATGTGTGTGAATGAGAGGGAGGCCAGTGGAACAGTGAGGCTACAAGGAGCAGAGGTCACAAAGGTGCAGGACTTCAAGTACATGTACTTGGGGTCCACTATCCAGGAAAATGGGGAATGTGGTAAAAAAAGTGAAAATGAGGGTCCAGGCAGGATGGAGTGGATAGAGAAAAGTTTCAGGGGTGATTTGCAACTAAAAGGTGTCAGCAAAGGTCAAAGGAAAAGTTTACAAGACAGTGACCAGCTGTTGTATGGTCTGGAGACAGTGACACTGACAAAAAGACAGGAGAAAGAACTGGAAGTAGCAGAAATGAAGATACAGTACTGAGGTTCTCCTTAGGAGTGACAAGGATGGATAATATCAGGAATGAGATCATCAGAGGTACAGCACATGTTGAACAACTGGGAGATAAAGTTAGAGAGGCCAGACTGAGATGGTTTGGACATGTCCAGAGGAGGGACAGTGGGTACCCGGTATATTGGTAAAATGCAGCTGCCAGGAAAAAGACAAAGAGGAGATGTATGGATGCAGTTAGAGAAGACATGGAGGTAGTTGGAGGAGAATGACTCGTTGTGGTGACCCCTGAAGATGGAAAAGTCGAAAGAAGACGTTCAAAGTTTCAATGCCTTTGTTTTTGGGCTTTATCTGAAAAAGAGGAAACTTTTTGTTTTGTTAATGTGTTAGTTATTGGCATTTTGAAAAATAGTGATGACCTAAAGAATGTAGCTTTTGATCTGAAATACAATCACAATGGAAAGCTACAGGCTCCTGATGTAGAGAAGTGGCTCCTGTCATGAAACACACAAGTGTGGAGTTTCCACAGAAATCAAATTAACTATAAAAAAAATGTGAAAAATGGCCATAAAGCAATAAAAACGCAAATGTTAGACGAGACGGTTAAGTGGCAGTGTTTAGTTTTCATTAGATACCCGAGTCTGTCTCATTTATTTTGTAAATCAGAAACATTGAATCGTGGGCACGTCACAAGAAAGAGTTCTCAGGACAGACCTGAAACCACTTTTTATTTTTTACTTTGTAGTGTCATGGGAGTAAAAGCTTAGGGACTTTTCTTGTCATTAATCGTAGAAAAAGAACAAACTCATCTTTCAGGAAGCACTGCTCTTTAAGCTGTAGATTTGTTAAATTATTTATTTAACCGTTAGGCAACATTTAATGCCACATTCTGCCCCTGCAAACAGGGTTTAATAGAAACTCACATTAGATCAGTGAACAGGTGAAAAGACACAACTTCCACTACAGTGAAAGAATTGAAAACATTTTAATGATTCTGCAAATAATATTCTCATCTGGATAAATAAAACATAGAAATGCAAACATGCTCGATCATCTGTCCATGTTTTTTTTTTTAATGTAAAAAAACTTACATTGTGACTTTGAAAAACTAAACAATTTAACTCCAAAATGCAGATGTGGTACGACATTATTCATCCTTTTTTTGTAAATCACTTTCTCCCTCTGAATTCAACTATTAAAAGGTGTGACAATAGTTTATTATACCTATTTTTTTTTAACAATATACAATTTTAAACAAAACCTTTATGGGAAGGACAAAGACAGACAGAGCAGGATAAAAGTGTTAGGATAAACATCTCATCGTAGCCATTGGGTGTGATCTCTGTTGGGAGTTTCCCCGTCGTTGCATGCTTCACACAATCTCAACAGATCCTCTCAGGATTTACAGTAAACAAATAAGAGACACGTTTGAGATATTTACACCAAATAGAACGAGAACCACTGGTGAGAAGGACTCTGGGAGACTGACGGTCGCAGAAATGGCGACAAGAGGTGAGGAGGGTCAAAGTGCACGACTTGAAACTAAACAAGTTTCTGGCAAAAGCACGGCTTCGTCAATTCTTCACCCACTGCATGCTTCACTTTCAAACGCAGAACAAACAAAGCAAAGGGAAAGCAAAAAATAAAAGAATCCAGCAAAAATAAACACAAATATGTAGGAAATCAAACTCAACTTCTTTGAGAATTAGCTCAGAACTACGGTAACTGCTTTCACTGAAACGCCAACGACTGGTTCCAGGACCATCAAGGTTAAAATTTCGAGGGTAAAAGTACGCAGGCGACTCTTAAAAAAGGGCGAATCGACAGAGCTTCAACACGACAAGAGGGTCTCTACATTTGTGTCGGGGCCAAGAAAATAAACGAGTACAGCATTGTTGCTTATCTGTAGTGTGACACAAAGTCGACAGTCAATTCTCAAACACACGCGCAAAAAAAACACTCAACATCCTGTCCGTTCATTCCATCCACTTCCGTCCTCTTGCCTCTCTCGTGCAGCTACGACGTGAAGAATGTTGTTTACATGGCTTCCATCGCCCAGCGCTGCAGGTCCTCCATGTCGTCCTCGTCCTCCTCTTTCCTGGCTGTTAAAAAGCATAAAAAGACTGTCACTGGCTGCAGGCAAAAGTTATCCATCTAAAGTAGAGTCACTTAAAATCATCATTTATGTCTGCTGTGCAAGAAAACAGGCAACCGTTTATTTAATAACAACGTTATATGTTGGGGGACTCTCGGAGCTCCGGGCTTGGGGCCCCTGTGTGTCTGTGGCTCCGGTCCTCCCTGTGTTGCCGTCGTGTCCTGTGGGTGCGGATCTGTGGGTCCCCACATCCACTATTAAACATTCTTAAGGGGAAATCTTATAGTGACAAGCATGCTCACACAGGTGTTTAGATTCAGGTGTTTATCAGATACACACTCAGTTGGGTTGTGGTGGCTACTAAATACATCTTTCTATCACCATGAACCGTATAAAAGACTTTCTAATGATGATATTTGTATCATTATACTGTATATGTTGTTTTGTTGTTGTGGTTTCTTGGTTTTGTCTTTTTTTTCTCTCCACAGGTCTAGAGGCAGACTTCACTAACCGTGTTTCCATCCATTTTCAATTCGAATTTTTGAAAATTCGCAAAAATGTAAATACAAATTAATGCGAATCAGATGTGTTTCCATCAACTGGCTTGAAGCGAATCCACCAGGCCACGCAAAGCGGCATTACGTCAGACGCCAGCGTTACGCACGTCTACAGTAAACAGGAAGTAGCGGTTGAAAACAGGACCCGACCACACATCTCGGCAAAATGGAGAGAATATTTCAGGAATGTGTTGCTATCGGGTAAGTTGTATTTATTCTGTCATGCCAACTAGTTTTAGCGATGTTACAGCGGAAACAGCTGATCAGTCACATGACGTGAATGTTCGCTACGTCAGAACTGAGTCGGCAAATCTGTTTCCATCTCTCGTTTTGCGCATCAGCTCTGTTTCGAAAAACCCAAAACCACCTCAAGCGAGCGTATCAACTTTTTTGAGAACTAGAGGAAGTTAATTTGAATCGTGCCGTTTCCATTCACCTTTTCTGATGCGATACTTCAAAATGCGCATCAAGAAACCTTGATGGAAACACGGCTAATGATGTTGATGTTATACCTCTCTCCCTCTCTACTCCTTTCGCCTTCTTTGGTAAATGGTAAATGGAGCTTATTTATATAGCGCTTTCCAGCCCCCTATGAGGGGCCCCAAAGCGCTTTACAATACCAACCATCCACCCATTCATTCACACATTCATACACCGGTAGTGGTAGCCTGCCATGCAAGGCGCCATCCAGTCCTACCGGGAGCAACTCGGGGTTAAATGTCTTGCCCAGGGACACAACGACACATGGTGTGGAGAACCGTGATTTTAACCACCAACCTTCCGATTGGGAGACGACTGCCATTACCACTATGCCATGGCCGTCCCTACAACTTCTTTCTCTTTTACCATTTCTCTCACTTTTTTA
The DNA here is from genome assembly GCA_038048925.1 of Garcialebias charrua. Classification (NCBI taxonomy): domain Eukaryota; kingdom Metazoa; phylum Chordata; class Actinopteri; order Cyprinodontiformes; family Rivulidae; genus Garcialebias; species Garcialebias charrua. Next base: position 25,350 of record JBBPBX010018272.1, on the reverse strand, counting down.
GCTTCGTTTTCCTTTTTGTTTTTTCACCCCTTTCTTTCTATCCTAATAAAAATTAAAATAAACTCCACTAGATAATTACTAGAATAAATATTTCATAATAATGGTGTGGAGTGGATGGCTGTAAGGGGAGAAGGGAGGCCATTTAAAAAGAAGAAAATGTTTTTAGACAAACTGTTTAGCACTGAAATCAACAGACGGCTCCTCGCAGTCTCACCAGGTCTGGAAGGTAGTGAAGTAGCAGGCACATTGGGGAGGGGAACGTTCTCCTGTCCTCCAATCTCCAGCAGGTTTTTGTCCAACTCTTCCTGTTCCAGCTCATCCAGCTCTGCCAGCAGCTCATCCTTCAAGAGAGTACCGGTAGTCAACGATTAAAACCAGAGCAAAGTGCAGCGAAGAAGATGAGGTTTTTTTTTACAAAATGTCGGACTAAACAGTCAGATCAGGCGCTCGTGTTCTGAAATCTGAACACCCACTTAATAAAATGCCCAACTTGAAGCCAAATAAAAATGCTGAGTCAGATGACAGAGTTTAAGACAGAGCAGGTCAGAAAACCATCAGCTGGCCTGGCAACATTTCAAAGAGTCTGTTTGACAGCAGAGTAACGATTCCATAAATACTGTAATGTGTCCATGAAAAAAAATCTGAACAACCCTCGGCCACTTTTGGTCCATCCTTCTGTCTGACTCAAATGAGTAGGTTTGAAAACTTAGCGAGAATTTTCATGAAATCTCATGTTAGGCAGCTATCTGTTCAGACTCACTTCATCGAACTCCTCTCCAAAGCCAACAGGTTTAGAGATGGCTTCAGAGATTTCCTGTGCCAGCTCCTGCTGCTCCGTTATGTCCTGCATCAGGTCGTCCACCTTGTCGATGTCCCTGAAACAAGGACGAGGAAAATAATTCAGTCACGTGCCTCTTAAATGGTTTTAGTTTTCAAATAGATTTTTAAAAAATGACCAGGGTTTGTCACAAGAAAATACTTGGACCATGAAAACGTTTCCACAGGGACTCTGTTTCTCTTACATGTTTTCATGGGCAGACTTCATGGCCTTGGCAGCAAAGCCCATGTTCTTAAGCACTTCAGTGTTGGTGTTGGCGTTTTCCAAGGCCTCCCTCTGGAACTCGATGGTCGACAGCGTGCCGTCGATCTGAGCGAGCTGCTTCTCATATCGCTTCTTCCGTTTCAAAGCCTGCAGCGCCGCTGAGGAGGGAAGAACAGAAAGAAGTATAAAAGGAGTCAGGACGGCCAGACTGTCCAGCGGATGATAATTTAGTTTATTCACGATCACTATCACAAGACAGGCTTGGCTGTTAAATAAAATCATACATGACTGTCAATTAAAATTTCAAAACAATGACCGTCTCAGTTGCAAAAAAAAGCAAAGTCTGAATATTGAAATTTATTTCTTAACAAAAAATAATGCCCGATTTTTGAGCATCGTTAGTTTACATCATATGTGGTTATGAATGTGATGAAAATCTCCTTTAACAAACTCTAAACTACATTTATTTTATGTTCTCTTGTAAAGATGTCTCAAACATACTGCCTTCTTTCATGGGTGTCGTAGAAAAAAAAACTGATTTCATTATACAGGTAGTCCTCGGGTTACGATGGTCTCGAGTTACGACATTTCGTTGTTACGGTGCATCTCCCATTAAAAAAATAAATTTATTTTGAAAAGCCGAGTTACGCAGTTTCCGGTTTTACGTAGTAAACGTAGCGGCGGAGGAATGCTACACTGTACTCTCTAAAAAAGCTAAGTCTGGTCTTTCCACTCTACATTTTATCTTGACTCGTACGGGTTCGAATCTCACCCGGTACAAGTTATTTTACGTTTGTCTTTTATTGGATAAAAACAAAGAAGGAGTTTGTGTTAACCAAACAAACTCCTTTTTATTTTCTCTGGCTACGCGTAGAAGTTAGAGATTATTACCGTAGTTATATTTTAATGACATTCAGCTCGCGCTGAAAGGCGGAAATGGGTGCACGCTTCGTGTTATTTATGTTCTAACATAAGCTGATTTGTAATCAGTTATTAACAAAAATTAAACTCAGAAACACTAATATATATATACAGTACTGTATTCAGCTAACAAATATTTTTTAGCGGCGTCTCCTCTCTTAAAACACTGTAAGCGCGCACACAAGAACACTCCTCCACCCACTTCAAGAGAACTGCCCACCCACTTCCAGAGAACTGCCCACCCACTTCAAGAGAACTGCCCACCCACTTCCAGAGAACTGCCCACCCACTTCCAGAGAACTGCCCACCCACTTCAAGGCGGCTCTCCGGACAATGCGTAATGAGCGGGGGCGGGCCAGGCCCTGGGCCAACCAGGGGCGGGCCAGGCCGTTGAGGGCAGTGCAGTGCGAAAATGGCTTGTGAGAGGGTGCTATTTATAAGACTGAGGCCCTGTTTACACGGACACTGTGTGGGGGAAACGGATGTTTTGGGTATGTTAATTAGGTGAAAAGTTTTGCATTGACACGGTCGAATTCTGTGGATACGACTCTCTCCCCCTCCACCCCCCGTCCTCATGATTTCATTGTAGTTACCATGCTGGGCCATTAGATGGCGCTGTGATTTTTGGAACCTTCACTACTGCGCATGCGCTGCCTGAGGTAAACAGACCAGCTGCTTTGTCTGTTTTCCTCTCTGGCTAAAATCAGCTAACTACAAGTTGTTGTCAACAAGTTAACAACAAGTTAAAGCTGGAATTTGGATAAGAGTCAACAGATTTGAGTCAGTGGGACTCTCTTCATCTAACAAGCTGCACACCACACACGCTGAGCCTGTGGACCAGAACCAGAACCGCTGAGTGGACTGTGGACCAGAACCGGACTTTCCAGCGTGATAAACAGCTGACTTACAGCAGGTAAATCAACGTTCTTAATATAATGTTTGCTTGTGTTTACTTTGATCACACAACAACTGAGTTTTTATTTATTTATTTATTTATTTCTGCCAGGTGGAGAAGCTGTCGCTCCAGCAGGCAGACGGTTCGGCGGTTCTGATGGGTCCAGATGAACACACAGCACGAGTCCAGTTCATTAACATAGTTACAGTTCGGTTCACGTGTTTTAATAGTGTGTTCAGTTTAATTCTCAGTGTTTGTGTTTAAACTTTGGTGCTGAATAAATAAATAAATAAAAAATAAACCTGTGTCTTCATTTTCACAGCACGTTACGCACTGTTTAAAAAATGTAACGAGTCCAGATAGATACTGTAGTTCAGATAAATTTACATCTCCCACGCCAACATAAATACTGTTTATTATTGTTAAACTGTTATATTTTGCAACGTGACACGTGAAATGTCACTGTCCGCGCGTGCGGGCTGCGCGCATGTGGTTGATAACAAAAGCTCCACGGGAGATGTTTACATTATCAGCGGGGGGTCTACGAAAAAGTTCCACCTTGAGAGCAGGGTCAGAAAAGTATCGGTGTCATCGAGGGGGGCCAGCAGTGTCGTGTAGGCGAGAAGCAAAGTCGCAAAGAAAAAGTAGCGGTTACACTCAAAATACGCGCCGTGTAAACTGGCCCTGAGAAAGTCTTTTGGACAAAATACGAAACGTTTCTACAATTTTTTTGCTTTGTTTTGTTTTGTGAATGTCCACAGGACCAGACTTAGCTTTTTTTAATTTTTCTACCTGGATTATTGAGCATGCATCATCAGGGTACTGTATTAATAACTTTTCATTCAGAGTTCCTGACCTGTTCTGGCTTCCTGAAACAGAGTTAATTATATTGAAACTCATCAGTTGGGGTGTACAGGGGGCCTCCTAGCCCTCCCTGTGTGCCCTGTATCAAACCCAGGCACCAAACAACCTCACTGAAAAGAAAGCAGTCCTCAAGGTTCCTTAAAGCGTCTCCAGCCAGTCATCCCAAAGCATCATAATCTCTTTCACAGTGACCTTAAAGTAATAAGGATTAAATGATTATTAATATGGTAAAACAGTATTGAACGCATCAAGAAGCAGATCAATAAATAATACATTTCCATCACATGGGCTCGACTTGGTCCTACTCGGCTCGGTACGGCTTCAGAGTGATCCCACCTGAAGAGTTGACATTAGACCAAAGGTTGTTTGGCCAGGGAGTGACGTCAACCATGAGCAAAAATCAAACACCATTTAACCTCACGACCACATTCGTTTGTGTTATGTCCTTTAGTTTTTATTAATTTCATTAGCGGCTACACAAACCAACACCAGGGTACTGTAATGAGGTGCAGACTTGATTGACAGACTCCGACCGGCCGAGGGAAGTGGACTTGACTCAAACCATGAAAGAGGCTGGTGAACGCTTTCTGACTTTAATTCACTTGTTTGCCATGTTGCATTTGTCTTGGGTTACAAAATGACACTGCGGATGTTTCGGGTGGCTGCACCAATCATACCATCAAGAAGGCACTTGAGTTATACTAAAAACTACTGAAACTGCGTAGACAAAGTAGAGTGCAAGAGACTTAGGTGAGACTGGACAATGACCCAGCAAAGACGACACTTCCTGTGGCCCCTCAGGAAGAACAAATTAGATTTAAGGCTGGTGATGACTTCTACCGATCCACCGTAGTGTCATGTCTGCATGTTATGACGGGAGCTGGGCTGCAGACAGAAAGCCCCTGCAGCAGGTCACAAACACAGCCCAGAAAGTCATCCCTCTACCCTCTTTGTAGGAGATCGCCAGCTCTGTGCCTGAGAAGGTCCACGGACACCCTCAGCGATTCATCCCACACATCACCTGTTCAAACTGATGCCTTCTGACAGGTGCTACAGGTCAATGAAGATACATCCAGACTAAAACACAGTTATTATCCTCGGGCCATCAAACAACTTAACCACCGACCATGCAACTTCCTGACTCGTGCATTTCTGTGAAATTCATTATTCTGTTCATCCAAAAGGCGTTCAATACAAGATCAACTGGACTTTATTTGTAACAGAAAAACGTTTCGACTCCCATCCGGGAGGCTTTCTCAATTCTGGCGTTGTATTGAACGCCTTTTTGATTTATCATGTCCTGGACGACTGAGAATCTTCACCAGCATATTCTGTTCATCAATTTATACTTGTTCGCCGTTTAAAAATTTGAAACTGATACAACTGTGCAATAGTTTTGAATTGCTGCTACTTTTTCCACCAACTGTAAATTTATAAATCTGCTTGTCTTTATTTTTTAAAGGTTTGAACTAGGGGTGCACCGATAAATCGGCTGGCCAATTTATTGGCCCCGATTTCCTTAATTTTGAGAAATTGGCTGATACTTGCACGAGAAAACGTTTATTTTTTTAGTTTTAACAACAATTGTCTGAACTTCATTTATATTTCAGAGCACTACCTCACGGCTAGTTAAAACAAGTTTGTATTGTTTCTAGGATATTGTTCAAGGGTATGTTTTTCAACAAAATAAGATTTGAAAAATTGAAGGTACAGTACATTGTGAACTTATAACACCTGACAGTGTTGCTTATAAAACAAAACTGGTGTCGGCGGCAGGTCAGACTTTTTAGAAATCAGTGATCGGTCAGAAAACTGCAATCTGTGTTTTGAACACAGAGAGATGCACCTGCTATGTTTTATATGTGACGTTTTGACAATAAAGCTACAGTATTCTCTTCTTTCTTAGACTGAAGCATAAAACTACGGTAGTCTTCTGCTTTACTGCTGGAGCTGCAGGATCTCTGGAAACATTTACAGTATTTTCTCAGTTCAAACTAACTGCTAGGGAGCTTTATGGATTTAACTTCTTGTGGTTGCATTACTTATGAGAACATGTGGCATTTTGTGGTGCTATGAATCACTACATTACATGTTTAATACACTAAATACATCTTACTCAGCCTGAATAATGGATCTATTGAATAAGAGAAGATGGGTTTTGAAAAACCAGAAGTTGGACTGTTCCTTATGATTATTACCAGGAAAAAAAAAAAACACTGGAGAATATGACTCAGTAAGCCACAGTAGTCATGACACACTCCTGTGTGTCATGTTGGGTTGATGTCGACCATTTGTTGAACCGGAAAAGGAAACAATAGCATAAAGACAATACACGCAAGTATCAGGTGTATCCATTACAAGAAAAGAAACAAAATATCCTCAGCAAAGTTCATTGGGTTGGACTGAAAGTATTGGTTCAACATTTTAAGAACATGTCAATAGTAAAGTAAACTGTAATAAAGCTGTAAATATTTAAAAGTATCCTTATAATCACAAGCTATATGCTCAGGATAAAGTATTGGTGTTAAAAAAAAGGGTCCTAAAGTGTAATTTTTAGTTATAGTGTTCCCCAACAGAAATCCCAAATAACTAGATTGTTGTCTATGTTTTTTTGGGCATTTTTAAACGAAACAATTAATAAAACGACATAAAGTTTGTGGAGGTCAGAGTTCAACCCTTTATTTTTCTTTAATTTAAGGTAATGAGCTGTTTCACATCTTTAATAGACTGTTATTGAAATAAAGGAATAGATTATCACCCAAAATACTGAAACGGTACACGGAGACACAAACTGTTTATTGATCAAGATTTTTTTTTTACCTTACTTAATCATCTTATCAATAAATATGTCTCTCAGTGAATAATATACCTCCGTATCCTGGGTGTGGGCCCAGGTAGATGCAGTAATGAGGCTGCCAACAGCTCAAGGGAAACTTTAGCCACCGAGGCTAACATTAGCTGCCAGCTCGGCTTTTTGTTACCGACAGACGTGAGAAACCGGAACTAGCAGACGACACACTCCCTTAAATCTCACCTCTTTTGTTCTTCGTGCCGTTTTTCTTTGCGATTTGCAGCTCCTGCTCGATCTTTTTCTCTAAAAACTCCTGCTTCTTCGTTAGCATCTCCTCCGTTTCGCGGAGTTTCTGGATCGCCTCCTGTGGACTCGGTCCCTTTCCTCCTTTTCCTCCCCCTCCGAATATCTTGCCAAACAACGACATGTCTAACGTACAGTACAACGAAACTCTTGCTGTGAAATGAGTTGAACGAGACGGACCTCCGGAGAAATTTAAAGCTTTGCTAGTCCCAACACTTCGCCCCTAACCTGGAAGGATTGTTGACGTTTTTCTACTTCCTGGATAAGGCCCGATGACGTCAGTTGCTAAACAACTGAAGTGGGCGTCGCCTCCTGGCTCTCTGGCACCATCTACTGGACATATCTTGAATCACTTGAAATCTTTTTAATTTTTTTATTAATTTCATATAAAAAAACAAACAAACAAGAAAACTATTTACAAAACCACATTAAAAAAAAATACATGAAATGAAAGGAAGCAGAAGAAGAAAAATCTCATATCTGCCCCCTCTTTAAACAAAATTAATTCAATTAAAAAAAAATCACATAAAAAAACATAATAACTCATCATACTATACCATGTATAGTAATTTGGATATAAACCAATTTATGAATATTTATTCAGAAATTTAGTTTTTAATCATTTTCTTAAACATAGACATTGACTTTGCAATTTTAGTATTATTTTCCAAAAGTAGACCTACTCTTTAAACTAGTTCCATGCGGTGGCATAACAAAAATATCTGTTCCCTTAAGATTGTAAGTACTTTTCCTTTTTACAAAAAGCATTTGGGTAATGTAAGGTTCTGAGCTTTGTACAAAACTAAAAGAATATTATAGTCAACCAAATCATAAAACTTCAGAAATTTCAATTTGCAAAACAAAACATTTGGATGGCAGTAATGTTTTCTTGTAATAATTCTTATAGCTCTTTTCTGTAAAATAAAAATAGGCTTAGTTAGTTTTACACGCTGTACATCTTTACAGTAAATGCGGGACTATAATTGTATAACAAATACCGTATTTTCCAGTGTATAGGTCACACCTTAGGCCTGCGACCTATACACCGGTGCGACCTATATATGGCTTATCACTTTCGGCGAAACAAATTTTTAAATCCAGCTCATTTCACAATTACGTTAATTTATTAAGGAAACGTTCAGCTCAGACATATATTTGCTATAATTTTTATCAAACAAATAATTGTTTTTAAGTGTTAATCTTCTTAAAAGCCTTGCTGTGCGCTCCTGTGGCAGACATTTGCAGCAGAGCTAAACGTAGGTGCGACCTATACACCAGTGCGACCTATCTAGGGATTTTTCCAATCTATTGATAATTGGACAATGCGACCTATACACCAGAAAATACAGCACTGCAATAGACCTAGATATTTTAGTTTTTACAAAATTTATGTGTTGTTTCCAAAACTTTTTTATTTTCTGTAAACTGTTTCACGAGCCACACAAACACACTGGACTTACACCATGAAAAAATAAATCACAGAAAACAGCAGTTGGGGTTTATGCATTTTAATTTGTTATGCTGCCACATGATCCGGGACTGCTGTTCCAATTATTGTCCACTACAGTATGCGCTAATTAAGTATTTGTATGTACCGGTACATACGAGTATCCAATGGGGATGATTACACTGTTGTGACTCTATAGAGTAGGTGATCAGAAGTATTTTCTTTTAAATGTAGTGTACAGGTCAGTCCTTAGACATCCATGACCAAGTGTCTCTGCTCGTAAACCTTCAGGCAACAGAAAACTTTTTTTTTTCTTAAACAAGTTCATGGAGATGGTCTCACAACCAGCAGAGCCAAACAGGGAACAAAAGGAAAGGATGATTAAAAATAAAACACAAACATAAATCAAGACTCAAGACGGTCCCTTCTTAGAAGACAACTCCCGTTTTACTTTGCCAGCGCTCAAGAACAAAACACTCAATCCAGGCCATTCCATGCATGAAGTATTTCAGAGCATCTGAATATTACAACAGAATTATTCTGTGATAAAATGCAGAACAAGAACAGCGAAAATTAATTTGGGCAAAAATAGACAAGGTAGCCGATACTTTTTATTACATGCCATGTTTATTAAAACTGTAAACTGGTCTGCATGACGGGCCGTGGATTTGATATTTCGTGTGTGATTGTTGTACTTCAGCTTTCCGATCAGCGTGCAGCACAAATTTACTACAATAATCTTTTGTTTATTAATTCACAATTTTATTAGTGGCCCAAAAATTGATTTTAAGCATGTTTACACAGATTTCTTAGGACTGGACAGCAACAGAGATCGTCAAGTCGTGATCGTGAGTTTCAACAAGCAACCCTGTTTTTTTCTGGATGACGTGTTTTGTTTTATGCCAACCCTCTTCCCTGGTTTTAAATTTCACCTTATCCAACCTTCTCACATACAAACCTACACTCAGACACGTCGGCACTCCTGCAGAAAGCATAATCAACAAGACACACACCAGCAGCTTCTACTGGCTCATTTATACAGTATACATATGTATATATTTATATAATTTGACCACAGACTGTTTAGAAGACGATACATTAAAATTGCTTAAAAAAATAAAATCAAAAAGGTCTTTCACTGATCAGTTTTGTTCACCTCTCTTGGTACATTATCAGTGAGTGGAAGAAACGTGAAATTAGACACACGTGAGTAAGGATCTTTAAAATCTCGGAATCAATGAAAGACTAAACATTCAGCCAGTGTGATGCCACTTCCACACTGAGAACTGTTACCTGTGCAAGCTGGGGAAGACCATTTAGGAAGGAGAGGACGGAAAACAGATCAAAAATCATGATTATTCAACAAAAAAAACAAAAAAACTTGTGACAGAAAAAGCTCACCCTCGTGCTTTAACTCGGGACTGCTTTCCTTTGTTTTCTTTTTACACCTTCAGTGATTTCTCATCCAAACATGCCACCATTTTGTATTGCCTTTAATATTAAAGAAAACAAGGAAACAGATTAACATAGACCCAGGAGACATCCCCGTTGACGTCATTGGTACGTGCCCTTCGGAGCACCGCGTCCGTCCGTCCGTCCGTCACTGCTTCGTTTGTCTCTACAGGACCAGCTTGCCAATGATGGCTCCAATCACAAAGAAGAGCAAGCATAGTGCCAGGACACGAGTGCTCAGGCCTTCGTCCTTCGTCATGGCCACCATGGTGTTGGAGTGATGAGAAGACGCTGGTGTCACCTTTCTCTTCCGCAGACCGTCGTCCTCCTGTGTGGAGCACGACACAGACGCACAAAACAGCTCAGAACACAAACTCCCTGAGATGTGAGTCAATGTTCTTTAGCCTGAACAGCGCTCAAGTTGCTCTTCTCACAACTTGAATCATACAACCCCCCCCACACACACACACACACACACACATTATACTCAACTAAGCTATCCCCATCTGCCCTTTGTGACCTTCAAACTAACACAAAGCGAGTTTGAAGACAATCGGTGAGTAGAACTGCTCACACATGCTAACTGGGAACGAGAATAATTTGCCACCAAACTATTACCGTATTTTCCGGCCTATAAGTTGCAGTTTCTTTTACTAATTTTCATGTCCTGCGACTTATGGGGCGAAGCGACATATTTATGGATTTTCCCCCCACATTTTTAGACCAATTTTTGGCTCAGATATGACAGTTTCCATTCATTCTGACGAAAAAAATGGAGCAGTACCACTTTCGGCCGCTAGGGTCCGAAAAAAAGCCTCCTCTGTCGCAGCCCGGCCTCCTGAACTCTGGAGGCAGGGCCGGATCTATAATACGGGCACACCGGGCGGGTGCCCAGGGGCCCGACAGCTCAAGGGGGCCCTCTGCTGGCCAGGAGTGAGCAGTTCAGCCTGGCAGAAATTTTTTATTTTTTATTTTATTTTTTTATTGTCGCTAGACGTAGATAAAACAAGGCTTTGTCCTCAATTTTCCTTATTATCCAACCCAAATAAAATAAAAAGTTGTTTTTCAAAAACAACTCATAAGTGTCTTTTAGTTTGTTGACATGACGTGTATGATTGGGAGCAGACGGCAATGCACACACTCAGTCCGGTTGGTGGCGGTAATGTGCTTAAAATAAGTTCGCCAACCGCCAATAAACAATAGAAGAAGAAGAAGCTCTGTGACCAATGAGCTGACAGCCCTTTTACACACGTGATTGAAACTACAGAATCCGGCTCATCTCATTGGTCCAGTCTTGGCAGTTCACGGAAGACACGGCAGCTACGAGGCCGCCAGACGAAGCATTGTTTCCGAGATAAATCCGTCCGAAGGTCCCCCGGCGCGCGCCGGAGCTCAACTGAGAACCAGGCCGGCCATGCTGCTTTGAAGCCCCACCAAGAGGCTCCCTGCCTGGGTACACGATCCAGAACGGCCCCCGGCGCGCGCGCGCCGGAGCTCAACTGAGAACCAGGCCGGCCATGCTGCTTTGAAGCCCCACCAAGAGGCTCCCTGCCTGGGTACATGATCCAGAACGGCCCCCGGCGCGCGCCGGAGCTCCGGCGCTCTGGACCACCAGAACCATGCACCAGGGCAGAAACTTCGTGCTGGACATGGGCACAGGAGAAAGCAGGTAAAGATAATGGATGGACGGACGGATAATAAATGTAACAAAACCAGGAGAACCCTTGAAGAAGAAGTGGAGAAGATCACTGAAAGTCTTCACCTGGTTGGCAGGTAAAAATTCAATAATTTCCAGTGTAGTTGTGAACCATGTTTAATTATTGATAGTTATAAACAAAAGTGTACAACTGACACGTACAAATAAGTACATAATTGTGAATTTAAGAGATTGCTAAAAGTGATTTTTTTTTGAAGGAATATGAAAAATAACATAAGAATTTATTTGAGTTGTTTAAGATGATGTAATCTTACATTTGGTGATGCAATTAATTTTGTTCTTTGATAAATCATTGTTGTGAGTTTATTTGGGTAAAAAAGGGGCAGAGATTATAAGATTATTCTTCATCTGCTGCCTTTCATTTTATTTTGAATGTATGTTTTTTATTTTTTATTGAGTTGTTGACTTTGTTTTAGTGAAATGAATGAATTTTAATAAATAAAATAAAAATAAATACATTTACTTTACACTATGCAAACATACAACCTTGTCCATCTTTAAAAAAATCACAGTTCATATAGGTAATTAATAAATACATTTCAAAATGTAGTTTACATACTACAATGCTAAATTTATAAATATAAACAATACACGTTTTTCCATTTATTTATCACTACATAACCTAGGCTATGTGTCACTAATGAATTTTTTAACACCTTTTGGCAGGCTAAACATGTATGGATGAGCTGTATGAGGAATGTGTGACTGCAAACAGCCTGAGGTGAGGTGGTCTCACCTCAGGAGAAAGAAAGGTGGCAGTCCCAGGGAACAGCAGAGAAGTGGATGCAGCTGACCTCCCCAACAGAACACCTGAACTCACACCTGGCCTCAAATGCTCCCCATCATTCATGGTTGAGTTCCATGTGATCCAGGTTTGAACTTGAGAAAAACATCATACAGACTGTCTACCTACACTTCAATCAAAGTAAGGGAATTCTTTTTCTTTTTCTGCTGCTTCGAGCTTTCTTAGAGCTCATGGACTTGTTTTTCATGCACGTGGGCATGGACTGCACACCAAGGCACTGGTGTCACTATGGTTGCAACATGTTTCTGATGGATGTGATTTGCTACTGGTTTGCTGCTGATTGATGTCAATGCAGTAGCTGCTGCTCTTTCAGAAGTGTTCATGTTTGACATCATTTGCTGATGAAGGATGGATGGATGGATGGGATTTGCTGCTGAATGATGTCAATACAGTAGTATTATATATACAATACAGTCAATACAGTAGTATATAGTAGTAGTCAATACAATATATATATATATATATATATATANCTCGTAACCTCTGCACCTCCATCTGCAGCTGCTTGCACTCCTCCATGATCTTCTTCACCTCCCCGTCATCCAGCGAGGCGCTGGCTGACTTGGGCAGCGCAGAGTCGGTCTTAACAGAGGTAGAGGAAAACACGGGTTTGATGCTTTCACTCTCATGCTGTGGAGAGAACGAGGGTGGGGCGATCGGTGGGATGAGAGTGGAAACGGTAAATAAAGAGACGTGCACACGTGACAGGGACTGAGATACAAGCACAAATATAAAATAAACTGTGTAATGGATGGCACAGGATGGACTGAACAATGATACTGAATACATAAAAACCTTTCACTGTTATTTATTTGACGATAAACTTCAAGTTGACGATGACTGTGATATAAGATGTAATAAATCTATAGTTGTGACAACATGAGACTATCATGCTGAAAATAATGTTTATGATGGCCAGTAAACAAATGATTTGAGTTTAAACCTACAGTTTTGTCATTTTCTAGAGGCATTTCAAATGTACATCTCAGCTTTGAATCCATCAACTCTTCGGGCTTTGCCTCCTTCCACTGCAGACGAGAACAAGAAAGACAAAGATGAGGGTTTGGTTATACTGCAGCAATGACTTGTAAGCATCACAGTAGGTAACAAGTATCATAGAAATTACAAGTCAACAGGTTACCCTCAAAATGTACAATTCTATTTATTTTTTACAAAATAAAATAATGAGATGTGGTAAAATAATGAGATGTCTAAATCAATACTTACAACTCCTTCCATATCAGTCATGTCTCTGGGAGCCAGCATGGACTGCACCATAAATTTATGTTTACTCTTCTCATTGGGGTCGTAGTCAAAAGGCTGTAGCATAACTGTGGAGGAGCAGAAAAGATGGGGTTCACACGGCTTCCAAATATTTAAATATTCATCAGATTCATCATATACCTGACAGAAGTCTTGCACCTAAAGGGTCTCACAGCTTTCAACGTTGATTCAAAATAAATAACAGAGAAAAGGCCTCACATGTCACATAAATCTAAGTATTCAAGTAAAACCATTCTTATTTGGGGCCATTTATTAGATTTCCTCATTACAAATTAACTTATACAGGGAGTCCTCGAACGAGTTCCGGACCTACGGGCCGTTCGCATCTTGAAAATAACGTAAGTCGAATCACATAAAATAAAAAACTTTTTATTTTTATAAATAAATGTACAGTATTGTACAGTTACCAAGCACTTAGCCTATCCTAACAGTTTTTAAAGATGAAGTGAATTGTCTCCCTTTCACATGAAGGGAGCTAGCTCCCTTTAGCAGGTCGCTCTTGTAAATGAGTCCACGAGGCTCAATGAGATTTACCTGACTAAATAAAGGTTGAATGAATGTGAATGGAGCCTGCTTGGGAGAAGGGAGACAATTCAACTCACTCCTCAACTGTGTTAGGATAGGCTAAGTGCTTGGTGACTGTACAGCACTGTACATTGAATGAATTTATTTATTTATTTATATTTTTAAAAAGTACAATTTTTTTGTTTATAATGAGATGCGTGACGTAAGTCCGAAACATCGTAAGTCGGGGGCGTCGTAAGACGAGCACTACCTGTAGTTGTAATTAGGGGTGCAGGAAGAAAAAAAAACGATTCTTAGTCCTGGCGATTCAGAATCGATTCTAAAAGCCCCCAAATCGTTTTTTTTTTTTTTTACATTAAAACCCAAAAGATAAAGAAAATAAAACCATATCTCATAGCATATGAAAGAATACATAAAATGAAAGGTGACAGAAAGAAGAAATCTTATTTTATCTGCCCCTTTTTAAAAAACAAAACAAGTTCAAACAATCAATTCAAACAATAATCTTCTATAAGTAACAGCAAAAAGCTAACCTAATACTACTCTGATGCATGCTCAATAATCCAGGTAGAAAAATCTAAAAAAGCTAAGTCTGGTCCTCTGGACATTCAAAAAATAAAACAAAACAAAGCAAAAAAATGTAGAAACGTTTCGTCTTTCGTCCGAAAGACTTCCTCAGTCTGAGTTGCTGTGTTCAGCTCAGTCTTACTAACCTAATACTGGTTATTTAAGTTACAGAATTTAATGCATTCCTGTAGCCTGGTTAAAACCAGACCCTTGTCCTTCACTTCGCTTTGTACTAGGGTCTGGCATTTCTCCCATAGACAACGATTTCTCCGGTCGATTTTTGACCGGACCAATCAGAGAACAGAAGGCGGAGTTTTGTTAGTTTAGCCTGGCGAGGTCCAGGCTATCAGATAAATAGCTCAGAAACCACTCGGTGGATATTTTTTCTGCTACCAGTGTGTAATTATATGGCTCTAATTTACTGACTGTTGGCCTAGATGAAACATTTGAGATAAAATTCGATTTTTTATCATTTATTTTCGTAGCGCACCCGAGGCTGTTTGGAAAATGTCAAACCGAAACAACTTAAATCCAGCAGATTTGACCATTTCGTGAATTGATTTAGGAACTGTTAAGCTCAGGAACACTTCTGATATAACGTCAGCTATGAAATATATTTTTTCTCAGCAAAGAAATAATAGTTTTTTACCTTGTTTTCATGAAAATTCCTTCGTGGCGGCAGCCATTAGTCGTTCAAAACTCCGCCTTCTGTTCTCTGATTGGTCCGGTCAAAAATCGACCGGAGAAATCGTTGTCTATGAGAGAAGTCCCAGACCCTAGTACAAAGCGAAGTGAAGGACAAGGGTCTGGTTTTAACCAGGCTAGCATTCCTGTATTATTTGTTCCTATTTTTGGTATAAATATCAAACTATGCAAAAAATTTGATACAATAAGGAACCTAAAATTATTGTTTTAAATAAATGTTCTATTTGTTTACATTGTTGTTTAATGTTTTCAGTTTAAAATTATTGTTTTAAATAAATGTTCTATTTGTTTGCATTGTTGTTTATTCTTTTCAGCTTGTCAGTTACAAAACAAACTAAATTTATGACCATTTTAATAGAAAAATCGTTTCTGAATCGAAAAATCGATTTTGAATCGAATCGTGACACCAAAAATCGGAATCGATTCTCCAGACACTGAGAGATTCGCACCCCTAGTTGTAACAGACACATTTTTAATAAATAAAATCTACTGTGTGTGGTTTTTGAATAGAGTCACCTGTTTCTGCAAAGAATCAGAGCTTGGTGATTTCAAAGCATCATCTCAGGTGACAACAGCTATTTAAATGATGGAGGTTAAATTATTTATTTTAGAGCTGAAACACAATACAAGCTGGCTAACAGAACAGCATGGCTGTTCTATAACTGGACGCACAAATCTGATTATGTGGATTTTATTGCTGCAATTGCAGTATGTAAGATCATAAACAATTTTGCAGTGCTCTTTCAGAGCAAGATGATCGGTAGGTGCATCATTCTGTTCCACCGTCTACATCTACCCAATCTAAAACAAATTTAAAAAAAATCTGATCACATCTAGTTGTTTGTATTGGAAACAAACAAAAAATAATAATAATCAATGTTACAGTTCATAACAAAGATAGTTACAAACCGGAGACATTTATGGAGGTTCCCGAATCAAGGACGCCACTGTTCGGGCGCACACAGTATCTGCGAGGTGCGGTCGTCTTGACTTTGAAACACACATTTCTGTCTGTAGGGTTGGTGAGCTTCAGCGTGGCGGTGACAACATCTGTAAAAGGGCCTGAGGAGGACAAAGAGAAGTCCCATGACTCCAGGTTCTGCAACTCTGCTAATTCTCCAACACTCCATCTTGACTTGCATAATATTCGAGGTTTTGCAGTTTAATCCACGGCACAGCTCGTTTTTAAAAATTGCATGCACATAATCAGGTGTGTGGTATATATGAGGCACTCTACAGAGATCTTCCCCTTGGAAAAAATGTAAACCAAACATTAAAACTGAAGAAAGAAAGAACAGCAACATGTGCCCCACCCTCAGCAAAAAGTACTAAAATGACCTTTAAGCTACTGATGTTTTCTTTTTTGTGGCATTGTAATCTTTTAATCCCATAGACCAATCACATGTTTTATAACTTCAGCATGAAGTGTATAATCCTTTTGCCACTAAACCTCGATATTAGAGATAAGTTTTGAAGGACGGGCAGCACGACAGCTCAGTTGGTAGAGCTGTTGCCTCTCAGTGAAGGTTGCTGGATCGAATCCCGTCAGGGGACCTTTCTGGGTGGAGTTTGCATGTTCTCTCTGTGCATGCATGGGTTTTCTCCAGGTACTCTGGTCCTCCCAAAGAAAAAAAACATGCGAGGCTGATGGGTGTGAATGGTTGTCTTGTTTGTCCTGTGATGGGACTGGAGACCTGTCCCATCTGCGGTCCCACGTTAAACACGCAGGCACAACGTCCTCAGAGCTGCAGATTTTCACCACGCCTCTTTTCAACCCGTGCTGCAAATCGTTTTGTGAATGCTCCATTGAGGGCGGGCCGTGGCCGGATTCAACTTTGTTTTATGAATGACCCGATGGGGATTAAAGCCGGACTGGTCTGTGCGGGAATTGCGCAGATTTGACTTATGAAAGGGGCTAATGAGTAACAGAGCAAAAAAAAGTAACTCATCACACATCTACAAATTTCTAGTACATTAAACATTTAACTGAAAATTTTTGTATTTTGTTAGCAATTTAGTTTTGATCATTTTTTTTTAAACATAAGCACTGATTTTGCATTTTTAACTTGAGATATTTATTTTCTAAACACAACGTCCCAGTGGCTTTCAAACCCCAAAATACATTACGACAAAGACTGGTTCATCCCAAAGATCCAGTCCCCCGGCACAAACAGAGTAATATTGTGTATGCTGTTCAGTGTCAGGAGGGCTGTGATCAGTCTTATATCGGGGAAACTAAACAGCCACTGGCCAAAAGGATGGCCCAGCACAGAAGATCAACATCATCAGGTCAGGACTCTGCGGTCTACACTCATCTCCAGGCCAGCGGTCACTCTTTCAGGGATGAAGATGTTCACATCCTTGATAGAGAGGAACGATGGTTTGAGAGAGGAGTAAAGGAGGCCATCTTTGTGAAAAGAAACCGTCCATCATTAAACAGAGGTGGAGGCCTCCGGGTTCAACTGTCCCCCTCTTACAATGCTGTTATTGCTAGTATCACTCAGCCCTCTGTGAATAGCAAACAACCATCAGGGTGCTAACGATCCATCGTTAGGCTGATGGTCCTCCTTGATCATGTGAGCAGCTGGTTTCGGCTGTCATCAGCCAACTGGTTGATCCACTGTGAGAGGGTGCTATTTATAAGACTGAGCTGAATACAGCAGCTCAGACTGAGGAAGTCTTTCGGACGAAAGACGAAACGTTTCTACAATTTTTTTTGCTTTGTTTTTTGAATGTCCAGAGGACCAGACTTAGCTTCTTTTTTTGTTGTTGACATTTTTAACATCATTTCCTAAACCGTTCCACAATTCAACTCCCTGTATTGAAATGGACCATCCCTTTAAACTAGTTTTGTACTGTGGTTTTGCAAAAATCTCAGTTCCCTTAAGACTGTAACAGCTTTTTCTCTTAACAAAATGCATTTGAATATTTGGTAGTGCATTATTATGAGCTCTATACATTAATAAAATATTATAGTCCACCAAATCATAAAAAACTTTAGTAATTTGAGTTGGTGAAATAATATATTTGATGGATGACAGCAAGGCTTTCTTGTAATAATTCTCACAGCTCTTTTTTGTAAAATAAAAATAGGCTTTGTTACAGTTTTGCATGCTTTTCCCAAAACTTCAACACAATAAATTAAATGTGGAGCAAAAATTGTATTAATACAGCAAATACAGTATAGAGCTTTATCATTCAACAAGTCCTTTACTTTATACTGTACAGTACTGCAGTAGAGCTAGATATCTTAATTTTAACATTTTCTACCGGCTCATCTCAATATTCAAGACTGTGCAATCATCAATCAGAGTACAGCCTTTTATTACTCCATTTCTGTGAAGCCTGGACATCATTTCACTCACTTCTAAATCGGTTAGATAAAGAAAACATTTACTATTTGCGGCACTCAGCCAGTGGTTTCCGTTTAGGACACAGAAAAGCTAAAGGATTGTGAGTTTGGAGTAAATCTCTGACGTTTCTAGCTTAATTTGTTGTAGGTGGGGGGAGCATTGTAATAAGGCTGAGTAATGACTCGCAGATTGTAGAAAATGCTAGAAATGTCGCTTCTGGACAGGCGTGTTGTTGCCGACAGTAACGACCAGAGTATGACTAAAATGTCATCTACATATTAAGAGTGTTTCCCCAAACTGAGATATTGAAAGACGAAGTAAATAAAAGAGAGAATTGGAGTAAAAGACACGTCGGGCCTCCCCTGACGCTGCAATGACAGACAGCTTCGATTAGCTAAATGCTAACACGGTTAGCTACAGTCATCGAATTCTCCTGACCGAAACAGTTTAGACTTATTATTTATACATTTTAAAACAACATAAGCTAGCGGATTCTCCTGACCGAAACAGTTTACACTTATTATTTATACATTTTAAAACACCATAAGCTAACAGCGCAGCAGCAGAGCCAACGGTGGATACAGAGCTCCGCAGCTAGCAGGCTAACGGCTAACGTTAGCGATCCAGCCACGGCCCTGAGCTCCGCCTCAACGTTACCTCGGAATTTCAGTTCGTGTGGCGGCTCCAGCACCAGGACTTGTTCTGGTCTGGCCATGTCCCACAGCTTCTCTGTGTCTGTCGTGACGGCGGCGACAACTAAAACACCGCTGGTGGCCCGCAGGGTCGAGCAGCTGGATCCTGAAGGAAATGAAAGCAACCCAGTTGTTCTGTGTTTTTTCAACGGGAAGAGAGGAGGTTAGCTAGCACATCAGAGTCAGGCTGAGTGAATCCGACAGCTGGGGTTAAAGCCCTCACTGCAGTGCTAACTCTGATAGCAGGCGGAAAAGTTAACTGCGCATGCGCGCTGTATCCCAGACGTCAAGGCCGGTGTTCAGAGCTACTATGGAAAGCCATCGGGGCCAAAGACTCGTGAAATTTACACGTTAATCAAAGTCAAAGTCAACTTTATTGTCAGATCTGCAATATGTACTGTACAGAACATACACAGGACCGAAATTGCGTTTCTCTCAGTCCCTCGGTGCAACAGTAAACATCTAAACATTGAAACACTGAAACATATAATAA
>JBBPBX010018271.1:0-45816 GCA_038048925.1 Garcialebias charrua | reverse complement strand
CACTCAAACGGAGATTTCACTGAAAGTTTAAAAAACTAATTTGAAGCCATCTAAACTGTCTAACAACATAAATTGTCTCTGACAAGAACGTGGTTCGAGCGTTTATCACGGACACACTAGAAACTAACTATAAAAGGTTGTTTTTAGTTTAAATACTGAATAAAAAAATCAGTCTCCTCGTGATAACATTAAGACTCGAAGCTGCCCCCTGTTGGTTAAAAGACGTTGACAGATGAGTTTTCTCAAAAACATCATAAAAGTCAGCATTTTTATGGTGAATTACCAGCTCTAAAATTGTTCTGTACACAAACAATAACTCCTGTTTATTTTAAATAAAAAAATTTTTTAGAATAACAGAGGTACAGACAAACATTTTTGCTTATTTTAAATACAAAAGAATTTAAAATAACAAACAAAAGTACAGTTTTCACTCCAGATAACTGCAATTTTTTTCCTTTCTCTTCCTTCTCTCTGACACATCATCTTCCACAGTTATCCTGTGTACATTTAAACTTTCCTGTTTATTTCAAATAGTGAAAAGTTTAGAGTAACGAATACAGAGCATCTTTTATTTTTATTTTCACTGAAAATCCAGATAAAAGATGGCAGGCACAGAGGGTGAGACCCCTGACACCACGGATACGGGGCAGCCTGTGCCAACTGAAGGCCACGACCCGACCAAAGCAGATTGGATCGAACGTGCCTTATTTTCACTCACAGGGTCCATCACAAACTATCATGAAGAGACACAGTTGATGGAGGAAGCAGATGTGGACAGAGCATTAAAAACTGTAACAGCTGGAACCACAACGGCTGAAAAGAAAGCAGACAGAGATAAACGTTTGGCTAAATTGAGCCTTCTGTTAAAGGCCAAGCTAGACTTTGAAACTGCTGTACGCCGGGCTGTCTCTACATCATGTTTAACAGCACAAATGGAGGTTGCCACTTTACAGCAGGAGGTAAAGAGTTTAACACAGTTGAGTATTGGCAGCGCTGAACAAACGCGTAGTCTCTACGAAGAATGCACAGTGTTAAAAAGGGATTTTGAGCAATCACAAGATGATTTGGAAAAATGTGTGGTGGAGAAGGATAAGTATTACCATCAGTACAAGTCGATTCAGGCGGATTGTGGGGAGGCACGGGACGCGCTGGACAAATGCACGGACACCCTGGAATCATTATCACTACGGTACACAAGGCTGCAAGATGATTATAGAAAATCACAAGAGCAGCACATGATGTTACAACGTGAGAATGAAGGGTTAAGGGTCCAACTGAACAGTTGTAGAATAGAGCGTGCATCAGCAATGAACAAACTCTTTGACGAAGAGAGAAAATGTTTGGATCTCATGAGTAAACACCTTGAGAATCCACCGCCTCCGCCGCCCCCTCCCATACCTGATGACCCACTCCCTCCTCCACCGCCCCCGCCCATGCCCGATGCACTACTCCCTCCGCCACCACCTCCACCTCAACAGACATTTGCTGGGACAACCCAATGGCAGGTACCTACGTACCCCATGTCTACAGGTGTACCTGGTGCGCAGATGGGTGGGTATATCACTATTAATAGGGATGCACCGATCCACTTTTCTCACTTCCGATCCGATACCGATACTTATTAACTCAGTATTGACCGATACCGATACTTTTCCGATCCGATACTGTTCAGGTATGTGACTCTGTATAATGAAACTTTTGCACCCAAACTATTCATTTTAACATTGTGTGAGACAAACACAATGAAGACACTTTTAAGCCTTACAATAGGGAACCCACTGACTTTAACAGCACACAGGACAGGAGGCAATTATATCATACACATGTCCTCCTTACTCATGGTGCAGCTGAAAAAAACAAAAAAACGCTAAGCATGATAGGAAAGACAACACAGCACTCCCCTTAACCAAAAAGAGAGTGGATTATAGCTGGAAAACTTTTCCAACTAAATCTGGAAAACTAAAAACAACAGTAGCTCATGGCTCTCTGCTAAAGCTGGAAAACTAAAAAAACGCTAAGCATTATGGGAAAGACAACAAAATCCACTCTCTTATTGGTTAAGGGGAGTGGCTATGTTGTGTTTCCCGTCATGCTTAGCACTTTTTTAGTTTTTTCAGCTTTAGCTGGACAAACTATTGGTTATAACTATTGGTTATAATGGGAAAGACAACAAAATCAACTCTCTTATTGGTTAAGGGGAGTGGCTGTGTTGTCTTTCCCATCATGCTTAGCACTTTTTTAGTTTTTTCAGCTGCACCATGAGTAAGGAGGACATGTGTGTGGTATAATTGCCTCCTGTCCTGTGTGCTGTTAAAGTCAGTGGGTTCCCTTTTGTAAGGCTTAAGAGTGTCTTCATTGGGTTTATCTCACACAATGTTAAGAAGTGCAGTCACAGAATGTGATTGAACACAAGTGTTCTTTGAAGCTGGATCGGAAAAGTATCGGCAGGTTTGATCCGATACCCGATACTTAAATAATGCTGGTATCGGATGCCGATACCGATACTGGATCGGATCTGCTCCATCCCTAACTATTAATGGCTCTCAATTCGCTGTCCCAATAGAACGACTCCATAAAATTTCCCAGTTCGTTCAACGTTTTGAGCCAGGGCAATATGGTTCGACTGAAACCGATACCTATCTGAAAGACATAGAGTTTAAACTGGCATGCTATCCGAACGCTACGGTTGACGATAAAATCAGTTTGATCAAACTCACCACAAACAGGAAAGTGCAGCACTTCATTGCGCGTCAACCAGTCGCCATTTTGAAGGATTACAAACTTTTCTGCGAAACTCTACTGCAGGAATATGCTCCTCGCATGGGAGACGTTGGCTACCAAGCCGCATTGAAAATCACTCAGGGGCAGAATGAACATCCAATCCCATATTATGACAGACTTTTCGAAGCCTTTTTTGGTGATCGGAATGAGCCAGGTATGGAGGATGAACGTGATTTTAAGTTTCTCTTTATGAACAATCTATATTCGGAGATTGGTTCAACGGCCAACCTCATGGCCGACTACAGAGAAAAAACCATGCGTGAATTAAAGGAGTGCGCTATACGTGTTTTTGAAACATACAAGCGACACAAGAAACCCGTAGAGGTGTATCCAGGTGAAAAGGTCAAATACCAAACGCTAGACCTTGAAGGAGCAAGAGCGCCAGCTCACTCTTTTAAGGAAGGCGAGAATAAACAAAATTTCCAACCTGACAGACCGCAAAATGAAGGTGTCCGCTGGAACAAAGACCAAAAGGGGTCCAGAGACCCTAAGTGGTACAGGCCGCATCAAGAGGAAGAACCCCATCATCAAAAAAGGGGGGCATTCCAAAAGAAAAAGAAATATGGGTCCCAAGGAGACTCATATGAAAGAGGGTGGTCCCAGAGGGGACCCCCGAGCAATGCGCCAGCTCCTGCACCTCAAACTGAACAGTCTGGGGCGAGGAAAAACCCACAGAAGTTCCAGAAAAAAGGCCCTAAACCTCTGTCCTCAGAAGAGATGGAGAACATACGTCGGTTGTTAGAAAGTTTGAAAAAAACAAACAAGGAAAACAAACCTGGAGTAATGTGTAGCACTATCATTGATAGTAACTCAGAGCACACAAATAACAACAATGCCACAATTGCTGACAGTCACCAAGATACTGATGGTCAGGATGCTGACAATCAGGGTACATACAGTCAACAAGACGTTGACTGTGACCATGACATCATTGTTACAGAGTCCGAGAGCCCCTCATCAGAAAAAGGGGGGGAAAGCTCACTCACCAAAGACAATGACTCGTCACAGACCGATCACTCAGACCCATGTGTGACTGCACTACCAGTACAGGTGAATGAAAATCACACAGACAATGGTAGACGTAACAAACGTCGGAAAAAACCTGATAGGTTCCTGTGTAACATTATCAGGAAGGGGCCCGCTAAGAAGGCTTACCTGTCAATCACTTTAGAAGGGGTCCTCACAGAAGAGGCCCTCCTGGATGGTGGGGCTGACATAACCATTATGTCTCCCACACTGTTGAAGGAGCTACGGATAGCCGCTAGCGGTGTTGACAGGGAAATACCCCTCAAAGAATGTGCTGTAGTATTGCAGGGACTCTCAGAAACGAGAACAACCCTAACAGCTATAGCTATGGTTCACATGCAGATTGGTGAAACGACGCTATACCACCCGGTACACGTGTCCGCCGTTGACTCATTCCCATTTTTGGTCGGCCAAGACTTTATAAACCGCTTCGACGCGATTATAGATTATGGCGATCAGACAATGTGGACCAGAGTGAGCCAACCACTGCCAATCGATATGCCTACACAAGGTGACACTGACTGTCTAACAGCAGGTACCGCGGAAGGCACAAAGGGATCCTCCAACGAGAGCACAATCCCGGTAAGTGAACCTTCAGCAACAGGTGAGGCAGAAAAGGCCCAACAAGAGAGCCTCCTCTGCGAGCTGAAACAGTCAGCACTCACTGAACACTACCTACCGCAGGTAGTCAAAGGTGTTGAGATCCAAGGATCCCACACCGATGATGCTGTTTTGTCTCCTTGGACGGAGAAATCAGCGATCAGCCAAGCTTTCTATGGAACCTTGGTTAAAAAACAGTTGGGTCTAGAAATGAACAAAAAGGCTTTCCGCTTTTCGTTGGACCCCAACGATAAACAGGTAATGACCGCAAAAGGGATCATTGACCTGAAACTGATCTGGAACCAACGAGAACTGGATCACCCGTTCCTCGTGGTCCCGAACTTACCACATGCAACCTACATAGGCTCCGACATTTTGGTAAGATTAGGTGTCCGAGTGGACATCAACAACAATGTACTGTGGTCACTAGACACAGCCACAAGTGACTCTCCTGTGCTAACCACAGAGAACCTTAAGGCTGGACAGACCATTCCAGAGGTCTGCCAGATTGCTAACAGCCATAACACTGCGGTACCACCTCAGGTTATGAACAAGCCGGTGATGTGTCACATCATGAAAGGACAAGCTATTAGCACAAAACAGGCATACTTTCAACCATCTCCTATGTTTTTCAACTTAGGACTGTCCATGGAGGCCACATGCCAAGTGACCCTCGACTGCAGAACCACGACTGTTGCTGTGTGCAACACAAGCACGGAAGAGGTGCTGATCCCAAAACACACACAGCTAGGATGGTTGATCTCTACTGATTTTCATGATTTTGAACTAAGCATTCCATTTCTGGGAGGACTCCCAGAAAACTTGATCCCAAGTCAACACACGGGGCAAGTCTTGTTCACAAAACCAACACAGGCCATAACTCTTTTCTCCCCCACTGAGTCCGACCAGGACACTGTCCGCAGGTTCGGTTTCAACAAAGGAGACAGTCTATGCCCTCAAACTTACAGTGCACTACCTGTTGACAGGTTTTACGACACTGAAGGGGACTCACTGGAGCTCCCCAAAGAACAAGAACCCCTCTCAGTTGCTTCACAGATTGACCAGGTGGTCGCCCAAGCCGACGCCCTGAAAACTGATGAAGAAAGGGACAAACTTCGCAAAGTTCTTCTAAAATATGAGAAATCATTCTCAACTGACTCGATGGATTGTGGGTTGACCACGCTCCACACAGTGAGCATCCCAACCCCGCCTAATGCTCCCCCTGCATTTGTCAGACAGTACAAGATTCCTCTGGCAGCACATCAACCTATCAGAGAAATCATTAATGACCTGTTAGAAAAAGGTATCATCCGATACTGTAACAGCACTTACTCTGCGCCTTTATGGCCGGTGTTAAAACCAAATGGTAAGTGGAGACTCACTATAGACTACAGAAAGCTAAACAAACAAGTTCCCTTATCCAGATGGCCTATGACGCAACTCCAACAGGAACTGCCCAAGGTCACCAATGGTAAGTACTTCTCGACCCTCGACGTCGCCTCTGGTTTTTGGACCATCCCTGTGCGCGCCGAGGACCAGTACAAACTAGCTTTCACTTTTGGTGGCCGTCAATACACCTTTAACAGGTGTCCCTTTGGCTACGCTAACTCACCTGCAGAGTTCAACATCTTCTTGAACAAAGCATGTCCAGACGCCCACGAGCGTGGGACACTGATTTATGTGGACGATGTCCTTTTGAGGCAGCCAACACTGGACTCACATTTGGCTGAGATCGACCACGTTCTGAATCAACTAGCAACTGCTGGTGCTAAGATATCACTGTCAAAATGCCAATGGTGCAGAACCAAAGTGGACTACGTTGGCCTACTTGTAGGTCCAGACGGAGTACAACCACAGTTGACTCGCACCCAAGGCCTTGACAATCTCAAAGTCCCCACCAATCTCAAAGAACTACAAAGTTTTCTGGGCGTGTGTAACTACTCGAACCAATTCATTGAAAACTATGCAGACCTTGCAAAGCCACTGACTGAACTCCTAAAGAAAGACGTTCCATTTGTCTGGACTGACAAACAGCAACAGGCAATGGACGCTCTTATAAACAGGATCAAGTCAGCCCCATGTTTAGTCTACCCAGACTACAACAAAGAGTTTTACTTGGAAGTGGGCTTCTCAGCTCATTGCATAAGTGCAGGTCTGTACCAGATACACGACAGAGACAAACGTGTAGTAGCCTACGCCAGCAAAACGATGGCAGGCCCCGAGTTGAGATTCTCAGACTGTGAGAAAGCTTTACTGACCACAGTGTGGGCAGTTAAACATTTCTCCAGCTACATTGGTGGACAGAAAATCATTGTGGAAACACAACACCAGCCAGTGACTTTTCTTAACAGTGAACGCATCAGAGATGGTGTGGTGACAAACTCACGTGTTGCAACGTGGCTCATGGCGCTTCAAAGTTTTGACCTAGACATACGTTATGGTCAAAACAAGAAGTCACATCTGGGGACGGACTTGGCAATCTGCCAAAAGTGTACACAAGATGTACCAGCCACCCAGCCGCCGGTTGAGGTAAAACCCCCAGTATCTGAAGACCCGAATCACCACTTCTTTGATGACAATATCTGCAAAGATATGACAACATTGTACGTGGATGGATCTTCATTCCTCCGCGACAAAATCTGTAAGGCAGGTGTTGGAGGGGTCCTCCTCCAAGACCATGAACAGATAACTTTCAGCTACAAATTAGGATCTCAGACTTCTCAGTACGCTGAGATTGCAGGAATCCTAATAGCTCTCCAGATGGTAGTAGAACGCTCCATCAAGACGCTAGTCATCTGCACTGACTCTAACTATGCTCGTTTAAGTTTCGCTTGTCACCTCGCTGTGTGGAAACAGAACGGTTTCCTAACAAGCGACAGAAAAGTGGTCAAACACAAAGAGCTTTTCATAGCGTGTGATCACTTGGTGACATCACACGACTTACAGATCTACTGGAAGAAAGTTCCAGGACATTCTAGAGTCCCAGGCGATGACAAGTACTACAATGACATTGCAGATTCCTTAGCCAAAGAAGGAGCCGACGAAGGTCCTCTATGGTCCTTCGACCCCTCCTGGTTAGTCAAGACTCTGCCAACACAACCTACAGTCAGGGTAATGGCAGTCACACGTGCACAGGCCGCAGCCAGACCTGCTGACAACGCAGTCTCTGTACGACCTGCACTGACTGACCCAGACATCATCCAACTACAGAAGTCGGATCCTGCTATCAACTCCATGATACTGTACCTGACTGATCCAGACAAAAACACTCCGTCTAAAGACGAACTGGATTCCGATCCAGACCTTAAAGTCCTTTATCAGCTGCGCAAACAGCTAAAACTAATCAAAGGCATCCTAACTTTCGCTCATGGACCAACGTCCTCACCTGTGTTCGTGGTTCCCCATGAACCAAAGGGGGGTGATGTTAGTTCATGCCCATGATCTCCCGTCCGCAGGACACAAAGGAGATAAAGCCACGCTGACGGCATTAAAACAAATTGCCTATTGGCCTGGAATGAAAAAGGATGTCAAGGACTACATTGAAGGGTGCGTGGTCTGTGGCCAGTTTCAGCCAACCAGACCACTTCACAGAGCACCACTGCAAAGCAGAGGCATTGCATTCCCATGGTCTGACCTCCAGATCGACTGGGTTGGACCACTCACTAAGAGCTCTAGAGGAAATAAATATTTTCTCACGGTAACCTGTGCATTCACCAAATGGGTAGAATGCCTACCAGCTCCTAACGACACAGCACAAACCACTGCTATGTTGTTAATGAATCATATATTCTCAAGGTTTGGACTTCCCCTTCGGGTGAACTCAGACCAAGGTACACACTTCACAGGTGAAGTGATGAAAGAACTGTGGAAGACGCTAGGCGTCAAGGCCAACTTTCATGTCGGCTACCACCCACAGGCTTCAGGCCAAGTTGAGAGAGCAAACAGAACTGTGGTGAGTATTTTGAAGAAATACGTGGCTGCAAACCACAAGGACTGGGACGTGAAACTCCCTCTGGTCCTCATGGCCATAAGAGCCACTCCACACACATCAACTGGCATCTCTCCCTTCGAGATGATGACCGGTCGACAAATGACTCTCCCTCTACACCTGTTGTACCAACCAGGCGACGCCGCCATGGCGACAGCCTACACTACACAACAATACATGAAAGATTTGAATGTACACCTCAGAAACACTTTTGCTTTCGCCCAGAAAAACCTGGAAAAATCCGCTGAAGGACGTAAGGCGTACTATGACCAGAAGGCCTCTCACAATGAACTCCAAGTGGGAGACAGAGTCTGGTACTATACGTTCGCCCCAGCAACCGGGAAAGGAGGGTCCGAGACCGGAACTCTCGCCCGCAAACTAATGCCCAGGTGGACTGGACCTCATCTGATAACAGACAAAGTGTCCTCAGTCGTCTACGAAATCAAAATCAGCAAAGGCCGCAAAGAGCCAATTGCTAAATGGGTACATCGAAATCAGATCAAACCTTACAAGGCGTTCAATGACTCCACAAAAGACAAAGATCTCACAAACTCACCGACTTCATGGGATAATAAGGTCGTCCAAACACAAGTTAGTAAATAAACTAATCAGGTTTAAACTACCATATTTCCCACCCTATAAGTCGCATTGTCCAATTTGAACTTAGAAACGCTAAGCCTAAAACCCACAACAAAAAACTAACCTTAACAACCGTTTAAATCCACGAGATTTAATTTGACCTCGGTCATAAAGTTGAGACCTGTTTTTCTTGTGTGTTGCACTTTGGAATCTGACGACAAGAGTGTGTCGAAGCAGTGAAACGTTGTTTCCTTGTTGTTTAGTCATTACTGTTGTCATTAGTTGAGATATTGTTTTGGTTCTGAACACTCCCAGCCAAAAAGGTTTTGTATTAACATTGGTTAATGAATGATATGGATTTAACTATGCCAACATACAGTTCGTTTTGTTAAATCTCAATCGTCGAAGAGTCAATGTAGTTTAAAGCTACTCAAGGTACCATAAACTACACTGGTCTCACAATTTCTAAATTGAACCGATTCGATCGTTTCTATTCTAGATTATCTATTCATTTTGATGAGTCTCGCCATAGACTTCAAAATTTATTAGGAATACCAAATCCTACGTCGTTCGTCTAAAAGACAACAGACATTTAGATCAAACTATATTTCATTTTCTATTTTAGTTTAACCTAAACTAAGTAATGAATGGAGGAATAGTTTGGAATTAGAGGCCTTCGTTACAGAAGCCCTCCAAAATTTTATAGGTACAAATCCCTATATCTAATTTTACAGAATTGATCCACCCCTTAATTGGTAATTGTAGCTGATCTAAACCATGATAGCTTACATACCAGGTGCATATAGGTAGGGCCTAATGTAAAATCCCAATCATAAGCCCACCTAAAAACCACATAATTGCATGACACATAGAACCAGAGTGGCACTGACTGGAAGCCAACCAGCCAACAACCTTCGATGTGGGGACCTGCAGCTCCAACGCTTGGTCTTCAACCTCCATCCAAGGGTCGCCTCCTCTGCGTCAATCGAGGGATCCCCTCTACATGCTGATTATGAAAACAATTGTTGCTGATGAAATCGCCAACTCTAATCGATATGGAATTATCGTTGTGGAATTACTGCTGTGGAATTACCGCTGTGGATTATAAGACTTTGTTTTCCAAAGGATCACAGACTTTGTTTTCCAAGGGTTAACAGACTCAGTTTTCCAAGGGATTAAAAGCTTTTCGCAATGGGATTACCTCCGAACAGTATGGAAGTTCCAAAAAACTTTATGGGATTATAATTTTGATTTTTCTTTTCCACTTGCTGGATTACTTCAAGATCAGAGACAGTTCAAGGTTTCCTTTCGTGTTGGACCTCATCCCCAAGGACTGGCGATGACTTCCAAAAGGGGGGAGATGTAATGGGCATGACCGTGTCCACTTTGATACACCTGTGTACTTTTGAACTGTTCCAGAGATGACCTTTACTGACCTCTCAGTAAAACAAGACATTTACTACAAATTATTCCATTAGTTGAAATCTGAGAACATAGTCACCAAAAGAGACTATTGGCTTCTTTGATTTTACTCTAATGTAATCAAAAGAATAACATTTTGTCATTTTCATGATGTGTGCTTTTAAGCTGTGTTATTCTGTAAGAGTTAAACTGTGTTCACTGCTGTGTTAAAGTTGAAGTCTCGGGTCACAGAGACCCGGCCGCTTTGTTTAGAAAGGCAGAAGACAGTTAATCTGTTGTTTTATGAGAATGGCTCCAGCACGCTCTGTCTTTCCTAAACATTTTCCTCTGCTGCTGGCTGTAACCTTGGGTCGTGATAACACAAGTCTCACTCCTCTCATGATCTTCTTTTAAGTTCTAACTTTTGCTGAAACGCTTCAGAGTTTGCTGGGAACTTCAAAAGAGATGTGAACTTTCCCAAAGAGCTGGATGGACGTTTAGCCACACGCTAAGGGCATGTCGTCCAGCTAAGGACTGATAACAGGCTGTTATGAGTCCACTGAGAACGAGCGTAAGCTCAAAACTTTGTTTATTCCTTCATGGAATAGTTATCTTGAAGTAAGAGGCCAGGAGCTGACGCATTTTCTGATGACCAACGCGGAACCCAGGAGACGTTGAAAACGTAAACTAGAACCAGTTTTGGACGTGCTGGGCCTGAAGGACTGTGCATCTTACAGGCTGGTGTCATCTCTTTATCAGACTCGTCGTCGAAAGGTAAAGAGCTGTTTACAAACGTACCTGGATTTTAGCAGAAGTCGGATGAAAGTGTCACTTTTGGTAACATGCTCACGATAATTTCCTTTAAACCATCTCTCCATCTTCCTCCTATCTTTTTCCCTCAATTCTAAGCTGGAAACTATTTTAAGCTAAAGAGCCCACAGACTAAATATGTTTAACATCCAGTATTGAAGTCTGTTGTGTTGAATTTAAGTGTGCTGACGTATTAATTTGAAAGAAAGTGAAATCATGTCAATCAAGTGTAATGGTGTTGATTTTAGTTGATTCATTTTAAATAAATGATAGTGTCTCTTTGACATATCAAACTAAGTTAATGTCCATTGTCACTCTATGGCTTCTGTTTTATTTATCCATCATAAAGATCACAGAAATATTGGGTAAACTGAAAAAGAAAAGAATCCGTGAAATTACTATTCAATCTGAATAAGTAAATTAATTAAGGATAAAGAGGTCAGCTTAATACTGACCCCTGTTAAAATCCTTTAGTTACATCTGGGTGGCACTATATGTGTTTAAAGACACAATATAGGGTCTCCCTCATGTTCCTTCACCTGGTTGAACTCCAAAGATTCTCTAAGTGACTGAAATTCCTTGTGAAGAACCTCAACCAAAGCAATCTAGCATCTAAGCTAGTTAGCTTATTATCAATAGATTCTAGCCCTCAGTGAATCTCTTTTCTGGAGATGTGGAAGAAACTGGTGAGCTCACCGAGCGCGTGCGTTTTGATGTGGTTGTGGTATTTTCCTGTGTTTTACCCATCACAAAGCTGTCAAAACACGTGTCCAGATATCTCTCCAGATCAGTCACAGTCTCTTCGTCCAGTTTGTTTATTTTAATCAAGAGGCAGAGGTTAATACAAATAATATTTTTATGCTTTAATTTAAATATATTGGCTTACCTGAGTTTCATTGTATTTGTTTTGATTTACCTATATCTTGCCATGAAACATGCAGCACAGCTCTCCCAGACCTCAGTCGTTCATCACCAGGTGCAAAAAATCAGCCTGCAATCAGTTCCCAGTAATCTGTGATGGCAACAGACAGCTTTTCTCAGAGTCTATGGCAAAACCTAGGGATTTTAGTTGTGGCAATACTCGGTCTGTGTGAGCTCCAGAGGTGGGTAGGAACTAGGGGTTGAACGAGTACATAATTTTTAACCTCGACATTAACATAAAAAAACTCGAACGACGCTCGAGTAGCCGATGACGTCACAGTGTCTTACGATGCAAAATAAATAAATAAATATAAATGCCTAAAAACGTCTTTACAAAAAGAAAAAAAAGACCAACAAAGCATTGGGAGCATTTATTATGCTCCTATCATTTATCATACTGCACATAAGTCACAGGAAAAACAAAACTATTAGTTATATTAATAATATTAAAAGTGAAAGTATAAAGCGATGAAAACCGAAACTTAAAAACAAATGGGGCCACAGCCACACCGTACCACCGCCTGCAGCTGTGCAATTTAGGTTTACTTTTAGAGATTGTGTTTATAGATTTTTGGTAGCTCTAGAGAGATGAATATTTGTTTTTTTTTGTTTGTGAAACGAGAGAAAGGAAGCCGTTTCGGCCGTGTTATAATATGGGACCTGCATTGCAACACTGCCCTCTGCTGTCACAATCTACTACAAAGAAAGTCAACACGAAGTAGCGCATTTTATAAAATTATAAACTGTTTTACCTTTTTGACAAGACGGCCTGCTCCATTAACATCCGTGCGCACACAGGAATCCATTTTGTAGCGTCTACTAAAAGCTAAAAGCTGCCCCGCGCGCTGTGAAATGTGAAATGTGACGTCACTACGGGTACCCGAGTTGGACAAAAAAGCCTCGATAGAAGTCAAAGCACTCGAGCTGTCGAAAACTCGGGTACTCTGTTAATGCACTAGTAGGAACTAGTTACATTTACTCCGTTACATTTACTTAAGTAGCTTTTTGTGAAAATTGTACTTGTGAGAGTAGTTTAAATGTGAAAGACTTATACTTTTACTTG
The DNA here is from genome assembly GCA_038048925.1 of Garcialebias charrua. Classification (NCBI taxonomy): domain Eukaryota; kingdom Metazoa; phylum Chordata; class Actinopteri; order Cyprinodontiformes; family Rivulidae; genus Garcialebias; species Garcialebias charrua. The sequence continues at coordinate 32,647 of JBBPBX010018271.1, read as the reverse complement.
AGTAAATTTTAGGGGAGAAAACCACAACTTTTACTCAGTTACTATGGGCTTTCTGCCGATCGCTACAGTTACTTTTGTTTCAAGTATGTAAAAACATTTGCAGCAAAATTATTGCGTAACTTATTGTCACCTGACATGTAACCAATCAAGTGAAGCCAACCAGTCACGTGACCACAACAAACTCTCCGCGCGGGCCATGTTGAGTGACGTCGGAGATTCTGGTAAACAGTTAGTGCTGTTTATAGGATGTCAAAATGTAAGAAAATGAGTTCCAACATTTACTGGTAGAAACAAAGTTTTGCAGAAAGTCAAGTTTATTATTATTTAGCAGAATTATTTGGGCTACAGTTGCCTTTGTGTTTGTTTTTTTATTTACAACAATGTAAAAGATAAGTGGTTTATTTCTAAATCCTTTTGGCTGGTATTGCCTTTGTGTTTTTATTTATAACAATGTATGTTCAGTCTCATTAAAAGTTATGTTTCCTTGTAAATCCATTTGCATGTTATAATTTAATGACACGAGATGGTACTCCGCAGTTACTCACTACTTGAGTAGGTTATAATCAAAGTACTTTATTACTTTTACTCAAGTAAATTTTTGGATGCCTACTCACTACTTTTACTTGAGTAATATTTGGTTCAAGTAACAATACTTTTACTTGAGTAAAAATTTTGAATACTCTACCCACCTCTGGTGAGCTCTTGCTTGGACCATGGAGTCGGTTAATATCAACAAGTCATCCAGATAATTCAACACCCTCACGCCCTATAGGAGCCAGGGCTGCTTCCAGGCATTTTGTGAACGTCCTCAGGACGGTTGAGAGCCCGAAAGGGAGGACCTGGAATTCGTACACTGCATCTTCGAAGGCGAAGCGTAGGAACTTCCTGTGGTTGCGCAAAATGCTGATATGGAAATATGCGTCTTTTAAGTCGATTTTGCAGAAGTAATCTCTCGGGCAAAGCGAGAGAATTACTTGTTTCAACATCAACATTTTGAATTTGAATGAGCGAAGCCGTTTGTTCAGTTTCCTCAGATCCATAATCGACCTCAGGCCCCTGTCTTGTTTTGGGACAACAAAGTACTTGCTGAAGTATCTTTTGTTCACCTTGTGAGCAAGGACAGCTCTGACTGCACCTTTCTGAAGCATTGAGCAAATTTCCTCTCTCAGAACAAGCACACAAGCCTGTGATATTGTTGACATATATACCCCGGAGAAGGGTGGTGGCTGTTTGGAGAATTGCAACCTGTAACCGTGAGTTAAGGTCGACATGACCTAGCATACCTGTCAAGTTTTGGATTTAAAAATAAGGGAAATTTTCTGCCGGGTATGCCGAGCCATCCCACTAGCCCAGGGATCTGTAACCTTTATGATCAAAAGAGCCATTTCTGCCCCTTTGTTCACTAAAATAAACGTTTCCGGAGCCACAATACCTGCTACAACTGGGATTCTCAACTGGTGGCCCACAGACCACTTTAAGTTAGAGGACAGTTTTCTGACTGGTAGTTTTCTGGCCATTGTAAAGCTGAAAATATCTAATGATTTGTTGATATTTTTAAATTTTAATAATAATAATAATAATAATAATAATAATAATGTCTATTCCTGTCATCTGCATATGTTCCCATACACAGACGAAATTCGTCTCTGCATTTAACCCAACCACCTACCAGGTGGTGCAGTGAGCAGCCCGAAAGCGCCCGGGGAGCTGGAGAAATAGGTGTGCACTCATAGACACCCCAAGCTGGTAGGCCGGGGCGCGAACCCGCAACCTTCGGATCCGTAGTCAAAAGCCCTGCCACTAGACCATCTTGGCTCCAAGACTAAAAAAGACCAGATTATCATAAAGAAGGAAACATAATGTGATCTTTCCTAATTAAAAAATAAAATAATGAACTATGCAGGTCTAGGTAAATTATTTTAATTGTGGAAAAATTAAATATCCTACTTCGAATAAATAAAGTTAACTTATGTTTTACTCCTATTTGTTCTAGTATTCACACATTTGCAAAGGAAATGACAGGAAAAACTGCTAAAATTAGCCCTTTTTGTTGTTATAAGAACAAATAAAATTCAGTTTAAAGTTAGTTTTAATCAAAGCTTGGAAGAGCCACTGCTGAGGGACCAAAGAGCAGCATGTGGCTCCAGAGCCGCAGGTTGCAGACCCCTGCACTAGCCCAACCCTTACATTTTAAGACAGGTTTACAAGAAATCTAAAATAACTACCTATCAGCCTCTTTCAAACCAGTTATGTGATCACAATCTGATAAGCCTACCTTTGTGCTTGACGGATTTTTCATGCTGACGGACATCGTTCCTTCCCCCATGAGAGACACTAAAGTCGCAGTTACAAATCTTAAAAAACGCGTAATAAACTTTAGGAAAGTAAATTCGCTGTCCCATTTTTCAACATATTTACACGAAGTCTTAACTTTTTTGGCAGGGACGCGTCCTCTCTCGTTACTTCTCGTTACATCCATCTCTGTGTTTTTCCGGGTTTGTTCTCGACCGCGCCAGCACAAACATCGCGAGAACTGCCACCGAGGCGACTGCAGGTGGCAGTTCTCGCGAGGCTAGTGACAGAGGCACCGGAATGTTTTTTTTTTTTTATAATATTATAATACGGGAGATTTCCGGGAAAATAATAATTCGGGATAACGACGGGAAAGAGGGGTAAAATACGGTAGTTTCCCGGCCAAAACGGGAGACTTGACAGATATGTGACCTAGTGACCCAGTTTGCACGCTGCCCAGGCTTCTGCCAGCGCAACGAGCCTGTAGGGCATGTTCACCGTGAGATTTACATGTTTCAGGTAGGGTGAGGGTGAGTGAGTGGCCCCTCCCGACCTGTTTGACTGAGGGCGCCTCCGGCCTTCCGCGGGAGGTAGAGGGACTGTCTGTGACAGGCAGACCTCTGTCCCCCCGCGCGGGCTCATTTGGCCCCCTAACTGATAGTGTCTTATTAGAGGGGGGTTGGCCGGCTATATGCCCCGGCTCCCCTCACTCTTTGACACATTTTGCAATAAAAAATGGTGGGGTTTTCCTTTTAATGCTGAGACGTGACACAGAAGATTTTGGACATTTTGAGAATTTATTGTCGTGTGCAAACAACAATTTATCTTTATTACACAAGCATTTGGGTGATTTTGTGTGTTTAAAAGTTCTAGGCCAGTTAGTCGTGGTTTCTTTAGCACATTTACTGGTGATAAAAGTTCGGCTCTCCTTTTTCCCTTGGGTGGAGACGCCTGAAAAAGGTGGAGAAGCAGCTCCAGTTCAGGTTGGCTTCTGCTTTCTGTCACGGCCTGTGGAGGAAGTTCTGGGTTGGCCCATTTGATGTGGGATGAACCCATGCGCGTAGGCAGGGGGGGTTCGCTCGGTTCAAACGAACCGCCCACTTTGCCTATGAAGTCTTACCTAGGGATTTTATGAGGAGCGGTTCGTTTAAAGGAAAAGTTTACCTGGAAAAAGCAGCATGCCTCGTGGTTCACTAGGAGCGCGTTGGGTTGCCGCTCCAAACCTTATCTCGACTCGGGTTCGATCCTCACTTGGTTGAACTTATTTTACGTTAGTCTTTTATTAGATAAAAAAAGGAGTTAATATGCCTGTGGTTAACACAAACTCCTTTTTTATCCAATAAAAGACAAACGTAATAAGTTCAACCAAGTGAAGATAGAACCCGAGTCGAGAAAATGTTTGGAGTGGCAACCGGAAGCACTTCCAGTAAACCACCGAGGCGTGTTGATCTTTCAAGGTCCACATTTCCTTTAAAACTAAACCAGTTTTAAATTGTTTTTTATTCAAAATCACCAATTTTACTTGTTTAGCATTCAAATACTGAGAAGACATGCGCAGAGAGGCACCGGCAGCTTCGCTTCACCAGATTGCACAACCACTCGGCTGACTGTGCTGCATGCTGCAGTGAGCTCGTATTCCTGCCTCTTTTATGTCCCTATTAAAATGTCCAAATACTTTTGCTATATAAACTACATATATAGTTAAGCTGGTGAATATAATGTCTAGTGTTTTTGTCTAAAACTGTATGCGTGTGTGACGTAACATGTTTTTTGTGCTGAGCGATCATAAAACAGTGATAAAAGGTGCCATGCGAGGCAAGCCTTGAGGAGGCGGGGCTAGTGAGCCCATCCTGCTTGAGCCTCCCCCTGCAGCGGAGCGCTGCAGGAGGAAGTGACGGCACTAGTTTTGATAATTTTTTTTAAACATAAGCACAGAGTTTTACATTTTTAACATCATTTCCCAAACCATTCCACAATTTAACTCCCTGTATTGAAATAAGCCATCCCTTCAAACTAGTTCTGCAAAAATTGCAGTTCCCTTTAGACTGTAGCTTTCTCTCTTAACAAAATACATTTGAACATTTGAGGGTTCTACAGTATTTCTAACAAAATATTATAGTCCACCAAATCATAAAACTTCAGTACTTTGAGTTGTTTAAATAATATATTAGATGGATGACAGTAAGGCTTTCTTGTAATAATTCTCACAGCTCTTTTCTGTAAAATAAAAATAGATTTTGTTATAGTTTAATTTAATTTATAAGTAAAGGTAAGACTAAAATATTTTTTTCTCCAAATTAAATGTGCTTTTTTGTGTGCTACAGTTTGTATGTGTAAAGATTGCTGATATGAGATTTTAAACACAACCCGTTAACTGCTGCCAATCAAATGGCGATTAAACTACTCCGTAGGGTTCATGTATTATAAAAGAAGAAAATAACGCTATCAAAAGTATCCAAAGCGCTGAAGAAACTATGGCAGACAGAAGCCAAAATGTGGAGAACATTTTTTTGTCTGTTTTTTTATTATACATGTGGGAAAAAAACTGCACAGTGTCTCACTAGCCATGAACCTCACCGCACGTCACTGGACATCAGGTTACAGGATCAGACAGATCATCGGACAGACAGGAATGTAGGAGGACATGTCTGTGTGTATACAGAACAATGATGGGATGCTGGAGTAAGTGAAGAGGAGAGGTTTAAGTAAGGCTGAGGGAGAGAGAGACAAGATGATTGCACCTGGGATAATACTAATTGCTAACTGGTGTGGATGGTTAGACTGGAGAGACAGACAGAGAAGTGAGTGAGAAAATGACAGAGACAAAACATCAGGAACAGAATAACGAAAAACAAGAAAACAGAAGAGGATAATAAATATATGGCAATACAAAGAAGACAGATACAGAGGAGCAGGAAAACAGAAACAGACAGAACCATGTAATGTAGATCTTTAAATTCCTTAATTTTTTGGTTTTATGGAACATTTTGGATGCAATGAACATATTCTGGCAGTAATGTTGACACATGACCATAATTCCCCTTTTATAATAGCTTGAAAATGAACTATAATAGTGGAAACATATGCTCTGAGTAATTTACTTTTTGGAGGAGGGACAGAGTAAAGTTGGCAGTAGGGGTGTCAAAAAGCCAGCTGACTAGAAAAGCTATATTAAAAACCTAACAACATGTTACTACCAGGTGCTGTTGTTAAACACAAAAAAATATCATTGTCAAATGATTTATTTATTTATTTATTTATTTATCCGTTTAAAATAAACGTTGACCATTTGAAATGCCAATCTCTAGTAAGTACTATTTAATGATAATGTTGTTGCAATCTTTTTAGGCTAAGTATTTGTATATTCACCAACAAAAAAAAAACAACAAATCAATAAAATAGTCATTCAATTGCTCAACTTTAAATATGAGAATCAATAAGTGAAAGTCTGTCATTTCAATGTAAATAAGCTAAGTGGTGATCTACCAGACTTTTTTTCTCCAACAGCCTTCCTAAAAATCCATCAGAAAATTTACCTAAATGTTTTAACACAACAGAAATATGTAGACCAGAATTTGAGCCAGCCAAATCAGCTTCCTGCCAACATTGTGGATTCCAATCAAAAAGTGAAAAACATTCTAGGTCAGTAAAGTGTCTGTTTGCGAAACGGTGTATTGCACTCAGGTAAACAAGTATTATAATAATTTTAATTAGTTCAATTTGGGGACTAAATTGATCAAAAATGATGAAATTGACTCATTTGGAAACAAATTAAAAAATACCAACACAGTAATGAACACATCAATGACATTTAATTATTCTAAATGGATTGGCAGCAATAACTGGGACCTTTTGATGACCATTGTTTCACATAGCACAATGCTGCCAAAAACCTCACAACACAATTTTTTGTGTATAGGCCAACTATAATCTGCAGCATAATGAACAACTCAAGACATATGCATGTGGATGTAGTCATAAATCCTTTGTAATTTTAATTTGCTGCCTCCTGATAAGATATGATACCTTTTAATGGGTTAGTTGCATAATCATTGTAGCTGAAGTATCACATGGGAGAAGCTTTTGTCTCATGATTAATTATGCCTTAACTGCAAGAAAGAGTGCATATGTGTAATAATGGGCGAATGAAACATTATAAATCTGGAAAATGTTTCAACGTTTTAGTTTGACATTGTAGCCAGAGGGTTGTATCTAGAGGTGAGATGATAAAAATTAGAGGTTTTACAGGAAACAACAAAAAGTGAACAGGGGTCAGCAAATTTGTATTCAGACTCTAAATCATGTACAGTATAGCTTTTTCAACTCAACTTTCTCAGTTAAGCACTTTGTTAGTGTTATGTAAAATTAGGTAAAATAATTTTCATAATATGTGTGTGGGGGCTGGGGGAAGTGGGGAAGTTACTTAGGAATGCTACATCTATCACCACTGCCTTGTCTTGCTTGTCAGCTACCACAATGCCTGGTTAGTTAGCCACCACCTGTTTGTTGGTCTACATCTGGAAATCCCACAGTATCTTAGCCTTTCTGTTCTCCACCATCCTTGATGGTGTCTCCCACTTTGACTGTGGGGTCTCCAGTCCATACTCGGCTCAGGTGTTCACACTTGCGTATCACATTCCATGTATGCTTTAACTGCCTGGATCTTATAGCCTACTATTATGTGTTGGACTGTCTTAGGGGAATCTTTGCACAGCCTGCATCTTATGTCTTTTCTGGTATGGTAGACCCAGCCTCTGTTCCTCTCATGACTGAAAGCCCACCGCATGGCAGGTGATCCCACACACCCACTACACAGCCGCTTTAGACTGCTGCCATCAGGGAGGAGACTGAGGAGTCTCCAGGCTCGTACCAGCAGACTGAGAGACAGCTCTGTTCATCAGGCAGTCAGAATGCTAAACACTCTGCCTGCTCTGCCTCCCCTCCCATTTGAACTGCCTTAACACAAAAAACTTTCTCACACATTACCACTCAACACAAAGTTTTTAACACTGGACTCTGTGTCATCAAACGGGTTATTCACTAAACTCTCGGTCATGTGTTCATTCAGTTTGCACTACTTCTCATATTTGCACTAATGTTTGTATTACATTACTGCCTATAGTCATACTACTGTTTACATTCACTGTTTACATTTATTAATACTGTTTACATTTATTACTACTGTTTACATTTACACTACTTTTATCTACACTACTGCAGATACATATACAGCATTCTCTGACTAGCCTTATCTAAGGATGCCAAATGTGCCTTATGTGCCTTACTTCATATGCCACTTTGCCTCTATACCAACATCAACTACCTCATACATATACTGTGTACATTAACTTATATGCTGCTGTGCCACTCTTTGCAAATGTCAACGCTAGAAACTTCAGTTTATTTTATAGATTTACGTTTTTATACTTTTCATACTACTATGCAAAAACTCAGGACAGTATTACACTTTTATTATTTCATTTTATGCTTATGTTCATTGGGTGTTTGGTGTTTTAGGGGTGTTTGGTGTTTCAGTGTTGGTGTAAATTTTCATACTTTTATACTATTATGAAAAAACTCAGGACAGTGTTACACTTTTTTACTATTTTATGCTTATGTGTATTAAATGTTTTAGTGTTTAGTGTTTAGATGGTTACTGTTGCACCGAGGGACTGAGAGAAACGCAATTTCGGTCCTGTGTATGTCCTGTACATATTGCCGTTCTGACAATAAAGTTGACTTTGACTTTGACTGGTTCTTGTGCTGCCATAATTAGTGCTTCTGTGCTGTCCTTCAGTCTAGCCCTCTCTAGTGACTAGTAAGATTTGTTGATATTAACCACATCCTAAATCTACTTGCCATGCAGGGGCTTATCATCCCATCATTGTTCCTCTTGTTCCACTTCTTTCATATTGGGTTTCTGCTCACAATCCATCCATTTTCATTTCGTATTTTGAGCTACCTCGCAAATATGTAAATAAAATTAATGCAGATCAGAAGTGTTTCCATCTACTGGCTTGAAGCGCTTCTACCAAGCCGCGCACAGCGTCATTACGTCAGACGTCAGCGTCATTACGTCAGACGTCAGCACTGCGCATGTCTACAGTAAACAGGAAGTAGCGGTTGAAAACAGAACCCGGCCACACATCTCGTCAAAATCGAGAGAATATTTCAGGTACGTGTTGCTATCGGGCGAGTTGTATTTATTCTGTCATGCCAACTAGTTTTAGCGATGTTACATGTTGTCCGGAGCGGAAACAGCTGAACGTCACGTGACGTGAATTTTCGCTACGTCAGAAATGAGTCGGAAAATGTGTTTCCATTTGTCGTTTAGCGCATCTCAAATCCCAAAAACCACCTCAAGCGAGCGTAAAAACTTTTTAGCGTAATTCAGGAAGTAACCTCGCAATTTGCCGTTTCCATTAAGCTTTTCTGCTGCGCTACTTCAAAATGCGCAGCTAGAAACCTTGATGGAAACACGGCTTATGAGGGCTTTCCTCTTGATGTACTCCAGGATCCTAGTTGTTTCATCCTGTATAGAAGCTTCAACAGTCATTAGTCCTCTCCCTCCCACCTTTCCAGGGGGCGTCCTTGAGGGGAGGGTACTGTAGGGATGGTACCCTCTGGTGGCTGGTTCCCATCCCTAGACCTCCTGGTTTCCCTCTCTTGATTATTTATGCCTACATGTCCTGCCCAGGTGTTTTGTGATTGTGTCTGATTACTCTGTGTATATATAGTCTGTGTCTTTGTGCTACTCGTTGTCGGGGCATCGTCTTTTATTTGTTTGGTTTCCCTCCTGGTAATTTCCCTGAGTTTTCTTACGTCCTGTTGGAGTTTGTGTGAGTACAGCTGCCACAAGTCTCCGAGTCCTGCCTGCACCACTGGATTCGGCTCAAAACCCCTCACTACTGACATTTATGAATACCATATTTGTCTCTTGTTACAGTTAAGAAAAAACAAATACCATTAACAATTATTTCTGCTTGTAATTGGATCCATGGAGGTAAAAAAAAGCTTGCTTTGGATATATAATAACAGCTCACTAAGGCAGAGCTTGTTTCCAAAAAAGTTAAATTACAGAAACTTATGAATCAGAGAGTCAGAGTCAGAGTCAGAGAGTCAGAGAGTCTTTATTGTCATTTGCACCGCATGTGGTACATGTGATGAAAACGAGATTATGTACACGGGGTCCCAGTTACATCCAACAACAAATGCAAGAGAAAAACAGTAATAACATCTAGAATTAACTAAGAAAAACATCAACTAGTAATACACTAAGCCTAATATAGTGGAAATAAACAGCAGCACGAACATGAGTTTGTATGAGCAGATGGTCACAGATGAACACAGATGAACACAGCAACAAGAAAACAGATCAGCATCAGCACAATGTGATATTTTGCAGTGTTTATTTTTATTTTATTTTTATTTATTCATGAGTCTAACAGCCTCAGGGTAGAAGCTGTTCCTCAGTCTAGTGGTTCTACATTTGATGCTCCTCAACCTCCGTCCTGAGGGGAGTGGGGCAAAGAGTGAGTGTGCTGGGTGAGTGAGGTCTTTCATGATGCAGGTGGCTCTTTTCCTGCATCTGGAGGTGTAAATGTCTGTGATGGTGGGGAGACTGACTCCAACAGACTTCTGTGCAGCCTTCACCACTCTCTGTAGAGCTTTCCTCTCTTCAACTGTGCAGCCTCCATGCCACACGTTGATGCTGGAGCACAGGACGCTCTCCACTGCACACCTGTAGAACGAGGTGAGAACTGGGCTGCTCAGACCAGCACGTCTCAGCCGTCTGAGGAAGTAGAGTCTCTGATGACCTTTCTTGATCAGGCTGGTGGTGTTGTTGCTCCAGCTGAGGTTATCATTCATGTGTACACCCAAGTATTTGTAGCTGGAGACCACTTCCACTGCAGACCCACCTATTTTCAGTGGGGCGTGGGTGTGTTTATTCCTTCTGAAGTCCACAATCATCTCCTTTGTCTTCTTCACATTCATGTGAAGATTATTCTCTTTGCACCAGCTCTCCAGGTGTTCCACCTCCTAAGTGTGAATCTAAGTGCACCATTGTATTTAAGTGCTGCCGTATGTTTTATACTTGTACTATTAAACAAGTACAATCCAAGGATTGATATAAAATATTTCCTAATATATTCAAACTCAAAAGTTTCTTTCAGAAATAGCACAGCCTTAGCTAATGTCATTAATGATGGTTAAACACTGTGATTCTGTTTCAGGTTGTATGCAAAAATCTTTCACCCCTCAGCTTCTTGCAATAGTTGAATAGAGCAAACATTGTTGCAATTAGATACAGTAGAGACAATAATACTTTAATAATCTATTGAGAACATTACAGAATATCTCTTAAAAATAAGAACTGAAAATAATTGCAAATTATATACACAAAAAAATAAGAGTTGTTATTATTTTACTTATGTTGGAAAGATGTGTGATCACTACAAAAATGTGGGATATAAATTAATTTTGTTCCAATGTTCAGGCATGAACAGAATCAGAATAGAGTAAAAAAAGAGATGAAAACTTCCCCCATTACACCTTTCTTTTGTGTTCTACGTTTTCTTTAATTTGATCTAAATCTTGACAATTTTATCACCAATAAGCATCAAAATGTTCCTTTTTGCTCATTTTACTTTGTGCTGCTTCCAAATTTCCTATTCGAATATTCCAATTCTATGGTTTTTATCTTACTGTCCTGCCTTCACAAGCTGCTCTTTATCACAGCTGTGAAGCAATAAAATTTCTACTTCTAACAGTATACAGCTATATATGATTGGGAGCATAGGCCAGCCAGATAATATACCTCGCGGACAGCCAAATTTAGCTGATGAAGCAGTTTGTTGTAATGGGACAAGCCATGAAGAAGATATGGGTGGTATTCTGAAATTACTGCAATCCATTGTTTTATAGATCTTAAGATGGAAATGTACTGAGGTGCCTTAGCAAGTGCAGCAAAACACAATTTTTAACCATCATGGTCTTTTTTTTTTTTTCGTTTAAAAGTTGTCTCCCCATAACTATAATGTAAACCTAAAAGTTTTTTGGATGAAAGTCTCGGTATTCCTTGGAGGAATGCATGTTGCCTGCCACCTTTCAGAGTTTAAATTAAGGCGATCTTCGGCCGGGTTATACAGTAGTTGTTTGATCAAAACTTTGTAACACTTTGCATGGTCTCGTACAATGTTGATATTTCTCAAGATTCATTAGTAAGAGTCAGAGATACTCTATTGTTGTTAGCAAACAAAATTATGTACACAGGGTCCCAACGTGTACAATGAATGTTTTTTTTAAAGTTTCTTAAAACAATTATTTAAAAAAAATTAAAATAAGTGATTACATTTTGAGCATTTAATCAAAATATGTTCACTGGCTCATGAGATATTTTGCTAATGCTATAGAGAATCAAATTCCAACACATGGTCATGAACATAATGACCCTTTTGTCATTGGTGGTAGATGATAATCACCAGTTTAACGCACTGAATTTTACTTTTTATTGTAGTTGAGAGGAATATCAAACCAATTTGGAAGGTGAATTTCTGAGTAACTACAACGTTTTTGAGCTCAAAGTCTAAATAATGAAAACTTCAAAGACACCAGTATCTCTTTTTCAAAGGAATACACCATTTATTTATCTAACAGCTCTACATAATAATTTATAAATCTACCCCTCTAGTCTCATCCTTTTTTTCTCTTGGTCTGTCATGTCACATCAAATCACACCGAGGACGGCTAACAATCAGCATTTCCTTCACTTAACAATTGGTGCTGGTAGTCCACTTCCATGTTAATAAATAAAATCATATGCTGGTTAATGTTTTGAACCTGTTAATTAAAAATGAGTCTGCTAATAAGTATTTATTTACAGTGCTGGAATGAGTATAAACAGGAGGCTCAGAACATGCTCAGAGGTTCACAGGTAAAAATGCTTCCATCCTTATAAAACAACCCGACAGACTTATCACACATAAGATGCAGAGCGAATGCTTTTTCATCACTGTAGGTAAATAGCACCTTTATTTTGTCTCTGTTCCATCACAGGATGAATGCAACTTTAGTTTTAGTGACATATTCAACCTCATGAAAGACAGGGAATTGTGTAGTTGTATGTTTTTGTGTGTTGACAAAATATCACATAAACCACTAAATCAATATAATGAAACAATCAAAAAGTAATTATTGAATGCCTATTTACAATTGTATAAGTTTTGGAATCAATCAAACTTTTTCAACTTATCCTTGAAAAAATACATCAAAACATAAAGATTTTCTAAAAACATGCTTCATTACTACCACATCAAACATAGCTACTAAAGTAAAATATGTTTACCATTAAAAATCTTAACTCAAAATCATTAAAACAGTCATGGTTATAATAAATACCTTTAATGTTGTGTCTGGGCAGGGTTTCTTACAAATCGGATTCCAAAAAAGTTGGGACACTAAACAATTTGTGAATAAAAACTGAATGCAATGATGTGGAGATAGCAAGTGTTAATATTTTATTCGTAACAGAACATAGATGACAGATCAAAAGTTTAATCTGAGTAAATGTAACATTTTGAAGGAAAAATATGTTGATTCAAAATTTCAGTGTCAACAAATCCCAAAAAAGTTGGGAGAAGTAGCAATAAGTAGCTGTTTACATTTATTTACACTACTCTAATATCTACACCACTGCTGGTACATATACAGTGTGCTCTGAACGGTCTTATTTAGGGATGCCCAATGTGCCTTACTGCATATGCCACTTTTTGCCTCTATAACAACATCAACTACTACCTCATACATATACTGTGTACATTGACTCATACGCTGCTTTGCCACTTTGCAAATGTCAATGCTAGAAACCTTTAGTTTATTTTAGTTATACTTTTTATACTCTTTTTTTTGTGCTAGTATGCAAAAACTCAGGACAGTATTATGTTCATTAAATGTTTAATGTTTTAGTTTTAGAGTTGGTGTGGATTTTCATGCTCTTGCACCGCTATGCAAAAAAAAAAAAAACTCAGGACAGTGTTAGTTTTACTATTTTATGCTTATGTCTATTATTATATGTTTCAGTGTTTCAATGTTTAGATGTTTACTGTTGCACCGAGGGACTGAGAGAAACGCAATTTCGGTCCTGTGTATGTCCTGTACAGTACATATTGCAGATCTGACAATAAAGTTGACTTTGACTTTGACTTTGAATAAGTGTCTGGAAAAAGGAAATTGAGCATGTAACAAACAGCTGGAAGACCAATTAACACTAATTCGGTCAAATGGCAACATGATTGGGTATAAAAAGAGCTTCTCAGAGTGTCAGTGTCTCTCAGAAGCCAAGATGGTAGGAGGATCACCAATTCCACCATTGTTGCACAGAAATATAGTGCAGCAATAACAGAATGGTGTTACCCAGCGTAAAATACTTTAATACTAAAATACTTTAAAGTTATCATCATCAACCATACATAGCATCATCAAAAGATTCAAAGAATCTGGAACAATCAGTGTGCATAAGGGTCAAGGCCGTAAAACTCTACTGGATGCTCGTGATCTCCGGGCCCTTAAACATCATTGCACCTCAAACAGGAATGCCACTGTCAAGGAAATAACAGAATGGGCTCAGGAATACTTCCAGAAAGCATTGTCAGTGAACACAATCCACCGTGCCATCCACCGTTGCCAGCTGAAACTCTACAGTGCAAAGAGGAAGCCATTTCTAAGCAAGCTCCACAAGCTCAGACATTTGCACTGGGCCAGGGGTCATTTAAAATGGAGTGTGGCAAAATGGAAGACTGTTCTGTGGTCAGATGAGTCACGATTTGAAGTTCTTTATGGAACACTGGGACGCCATGTCATCTGGACCAGAGAGGACAAGGATAGCCCAAGTTGTTATCAACGCTCCGTTCAGAAGCCTGCATCACTGATGGTATGGGGTTGCATGAGCGCTTGTGGCATGGGCAGCTTGCATGTCTGGAAAGGCACCATTAATGCAGAGAACTATGTTCAGGTTCTAGAACAACATATGCTCCATCTAGACGTCATCTCTTTCAGGGAAGACCCTGCATTTTTCAACAAGATAATGCCAGACCACATTCTGCAGCAATCACAACATCATGGCTACGTAGGAGAAGGATCCGGGTACTGAAATGGCCAGCCTGCAGTCCAGATCTTTCACCTATAGAGAACATTTGACGCATCATATAAAGGAAGGTGGGACAAAGAAGGCCCAAGACGATTGAACAGATCGTCTGTTCAATCGTGTTTTGTAACACATTCCACACACACAGAGTGTTGTAACAAGAAGGGCCCAACATGCCCCTCTGACCATCAACAGCACCGCAGTGGAGAGAGTAGACAGCACCAAGTTCCTGGGAGTGCACGTCTCAAAGGACCTGTCCTGGAGCAGGAATACTGCATCACTGGCCAAGAAGGCTCACCAGCGTCTCTACTTTCTCCGCAAGCTGAAAAGGGCTGGAGCTTCAACCCCCATCATGTGCACCTTCTACAGGGAGCCATAGAAAGTGTCCTGACCAGCTGCATCACGGTGTGGTTTGGTGCATGTACTGCATCCTGCCGCAAGAGCCTCCAGCGCATCGTGAGAGCAGCTGAGAAGATCGTCGGCACCTCCTTCCCCTCACTGCAGGACTTACACAGCAACCGCCTCACTCGGAAAGCCCTCTGCATGGCAGGTGATCCCACACACCCACTACACAGCTGCTTCAGACTGCTGCCATCAGGGAGGAGACTGAGGAGTCTCCAGGCTCGAACCAGCAGACTGAGAGACAGCTCTGTTCATCAGGCAGTCAGGATGCTAAACACTCTGCCTGCTCTGCCTCCCCTCCCATTTGAACTGCCTTAACACAAAAAACTTTCTCACACATTACCACACAACACAAAGATTTTAACACTGGACTCTGTGTCATCAAACGGGTTATTCACTAAACTCTCGGTCATGTGCTCATTCAGTTTGCACTACTTCTCATATTTGCACTAATGTTTGTATTACATTACTGCCTATAGTCATACTACTGTTTACATTCACTGTTTACATTTATTAATACTGTTTACATTTATTACTACTGTTTACATTTATTACTACTGTTTACATTTACACTACTTTTATATCTACACTACTGCTGATACATATACAGTATTCTCTGACTAGCCTTATTTAAGGATGCCCAATGTGCCTTATGTGCCTTACTGCATATGCCACTTTGCCTCTATACCAACATCAACTACCTCATACATATACTGTGTACATTAACTCATATGCTGCTTTGCCACTCTTTGCAAATGTCAATGCTAAAACCTTCAGTTTATTTTATAGATATACTTTTTATACTTTTATACTACTATGCAAAAACTCAGGACAGTATTACACTTTTATTATTTCATTTTATGCTTATGTTCATTAAATGTTTAGTGTTTTAGTGTTGGTGTAAATTTTCATACTTTTATACTACTATGCAAAAACTCAGGACAGTGTTACACTTTTACTATTTTATGCTTATGTTTATTAAATGTTTTAGTGTTTTAGTGTTTAAATGGTTACTGTTGCACCGAGGGACTGAGAGAAACACAATTTCAATCCTGTGTATGTCCTGTACATATTGCAGTTCTGACAATAAAGTTGACTTTGACTTTGACTTTGAAGGGGGGATGTCATGGTGCAACTAGGTGCTATTTTAATTTAATTTATTATTGGCTATTGGTATTTTAGGGAACCAAGGCAAGTTTTTATCCTGGTAGGCTTTTCTCTGTATCTAAGTTTAACACTGTGAAATGTTCAGAATTTGTTGCAGAAATGCATATCACCCGCTGCCATTCATTCCAGGGGTTTTACCACCTGATAAGCAGAAATAACTTGTATGATTTGTTAGTGCTTACAGTATGTGTTATTGACACATTCTAAACTGAGAGCCATTTTTTGGATAGGATATCAGTGGCTGTGCCAGCCATCTTGAATTGGGTTGACTCCTGAAGTAAATAACTTGTATATGTACATCTAATATGTAATTTCTGATTTTTATATAAATCTAATGGTTTGCGAAATATTCTTCTAACACAGAGATAGTTGATTTAAACAATTTTATGCCAAATACCCTGATGCATGCTCAATAATCCAGGTAGAAAAATCTAAAAAAGCCAAGTCATGTCCTCTGGATCAGCAAACTGGTTGATCCACTGTGAGAGGGGGCTATTTATAAGACTGAGCTGAATACAGCATCTCAGAATGAGGGTCTTTCGGACAAAAGATGAAACATTTCTACTTTTTTGTTTTGTTTTGTTTTTTGAACGTCCAGAGGACCAGACTTAGCTTTTTTAGTTCCCTTATAAGTCAGGTTCACTCAGTGCAACATGACTATGGGAATTGCGCCACCGCGCAATTCACCTGAAGTAATACATTCACGCCTTTTAAGGCAGGTGGGCGTCAGCAAGGAGGCCCCGCCCTCTTAACATAAAAGAGGCTGACGCCCCACCTTCATCCTCTTTATGCCCTTCACCTCGCTTACACCTGAACTTTGTTGGACTCTCTCTGTGACTGCATCACTCGACTCGAGGTGAGCTCGCTCCCTACCCTGAGTGTACAGAGAACTTTCCTTCGTACTGCTGGGTTAGCAAAAGCTAGCCCAGTGCCTTTTTTTAACCTCAAGGTTTTTCTTCTCTCTTTGCAGCTTCGCGCGACAACGCTAACTGCGTCACTAAATACCTGGCTAACAGAGATTAGAAGGCTAGCCAACGAGAGCGACTCGACGAGAGGATGTCTTCGGACCACGTTAGCTACAGCTAACGAGCTCAACAATTCTCAGCCATGCTCCAGAGAAGGGAAAGCGAAAATCCAAAAATTCTAAGAAGACCAGCAGGCCAGCGAGCCCCAGCTCCCAAGGCTGCCCCAGCGGCTGCGGCTACTCCCTTTTGGCGACGGACACCCACGAGGCCTGTCCCGTCTGCCTGGGGATGTTGCACGCGAAGACAACGCTGGAATCCCCCGAGTCCTGCCCACATTGCAGCCCGATGCTTGAGGCTGTGAGGAAGCGTCACGTGGACATCATGGTCAAGGCCATGGGTGGCTCCACGGCGGCGCGTGACCCAGACCTCACGGAGACACTCACTCCCACTCACTCCCACACCGGAGCTCGAGGCCATGGACCTGGAGGACAGCGACCACGCTGACTGAGGGGACAATTTGGACATGGCGGCACCCGTCAAGGACTCCACCGTCGAGTTTGATATAAGAAGCCTGTTACGCGCGGATGAGCTCTCGCTAACGGCTTCGGGTGAAATATCAGACAATGAGGCTGAAAACAAGGACGAGGAAGAAGAAGGGGACTTCTCCCAGAGCCCGACGACAGCTCAACCAGAGACAGATGTCTCCATCCCCACTCTGTTTGACCTATGTCGCAGAGCGGCGGACACGCTACGGATCAGCTGGCCAGAACCCCCACCTCGCCAACAGTTTACAAGGTTGGCGGGGAACTACTTCTTCGCGAAGCAGCAGTCGGCCACGAGGCATAGGATGCCGATTTTTCCAGATTTCCTGACGGAGCTGACTCGCACATGGGCTGAACCCAGAGCTTCCATGCTTCTGCCTCTCTCCCAGTTCCTCGACGTCGCCGGCATGGAGACAGCAGGTATAGCCACCATCCTGCAGATGGAGGACACGCTGGCTGCCCACTTAGCCTCCGGAACATCAGGCTCCACGCCAACTCTGCCCAGCAAGGCCTGCCGCGCCTCGGCCTCCAAGCTCAAAAAATGTTACAGAGCTCAGGGCCTCGCGGTCCACGCCATGAACGCCTCGGCCATGATGCAAGCCTACTTGACGGAGAAGCTACAGGACCTCCAGCAAACGACAAACAAAAAGGGTGCGGCAGAAATCCTGGAGGAAGCCCGCAGGGCCACAGACTTTGTCCTCAGGATGATGGGGACCGCGGCCATCGCTCAGGGGAGATGCATGGCTGAAGTGGTCGTCGTCCAGCGCCATTAGTCGCTGACCTTGACTGACCTGCCAGAGGGCCAGCGGTACCCATTTCTCCACCACCCGATCGAGCCAGCGGGGCTCTTTGGAGGGGCTCTGGAACGCATCCGCAGGCTGGAGCAAAGACGAAAACTAGCCAAAGCCCTTCGTGAGGGGATGCCGAGAAAAGCTCCCCCTCCCCCCAGAGAGGCCAGTGGGAGCAGAGCCATGCAACATCGACACCGCTCAGCCACACGCCGTCCTTCACAAAAAAGGCCAACGTTCGACGGAGAGCAATGGCCGAGACCCGCAGCAGGACCACCTCAGGTTGACCAGGCTTGGACCAGGAACAGGTTCGTTCCTCGCCAAGCGGTCCCGCCGAGATCTTCCTCGATGAACCGGGGCCGAAGGCAGAAGTTGGCCTGACGAAACGGGACCACTTCGTAGTAATACAGGTTCGCCCGCCCATGAGGTACGGGAACCCAGACTTTTAAACCCAGACTTTATTTGTGAAATGCAACAAAAAGTTGGTGACATTTGTGTGTGCACAAAACATGTTTCTGCTGTATGTGTTGAAAAGATAATTTACTCTTTAAAACACAAAAATAAAGTTTCAAAAGCACATCCTGCCCTGTGTCTTGACAAAAAAAAAAACAGCACAATTTTCATGAAAACAGTCTTGATAAAGGGAGAAGGGAATCGCCCCTCCTCCCTCATGAAACACAAGGTGTCAGGCAAGACAATGAGCCTCAGCGGGTCATCAGGGGACTGTCTGCCACAGGCAGACTTCCTGGTGACCGCTAGAGGACAGGTCAGCTCGTCAAAGGGCGTTCGGGTGGGGGTCACTGCTCCCTCTCTTGCATCCCCGACACAAAAACAACCCAGAATACACATGCCTCACAGGCTCAGCATAACGCTCAGGCCTGGAGGGCGTGTCATCCAAACACGTGGGTCATGTCAACCATCAGTCAGGGCCTCCGGCTGTAGTTCCACAAGCGGCCACCCCCTTTCACGGGGATGCTGCTGTCAAACATAAACCCAGACCGTGCCCACGTTCTATGGGAAGAAATCACTACAATGCTACAAAAAGGAGTAATAAATGTTCCAAACCATAGTGTACACAAAGGTCACTATAGCAAGTACTTCCTCGTGCCAAAACGAGACCAGGGCTTGAGACCTATGCTGGATCTCAAGAACCTGAACAGAAGGATAAAAACATACAAATTCAGGATGCTCACTCTGAGGTAGGTAATCCAGTCGGTGAGACAGAGGGATTATTTTTGCAGCGTAGATTTAAAAGACTCATTTTTCCACGTGAGCATCCTAGCACGACACAGAAAATATCTCCATTTTGCCTTCGAAAGAAAAGCATTCGAATTACTGGCCCTGCCTTTTGGGCTAAAAACTGCACCAAGATCATTTACAAAATGTCTGGATGCAACCTTAACCCCACTGAGGGGTCAAGGGGTCAGAGTTCTGAATTATCTGGACGGCCTTTTGATCCTCGAGCGTAACAGAGACCAGGCGCAGCAACACTCACAGATGGTGATGACTCACTTGGAGGCTCTGGGTTTTGTAATAAACCTGCAGAAGAGCAATCTGATTCCATCTCAGATTACCGTTTTTCTGGGTGTACAGGTCAACTCAATTATGTACAGAGCATGACTGTCAGAGGCTCGGATTTCATCAATCCACCTCTGCCTGGCATGTTTTCAGCTGGGCCAGAGAGTGTCGCTCAAACTGTGCCAGCGTCTCCTGTGCCTGCTAGCAGCAGCCATTGTCTACGTGCCTCAGGCCTTATTAAAAATGTGCCCTTTGCAAATATGACTAAACAAACAAATGTATCCTGCCCCTCCCAGACGGTCAGGGGGGATACTGATCAGCCCGGAGTACTTGAAGGCTCTGGAACCCTGGAGGGCCCCTTCAGTGTTCAGGACAGGTGTCAACGCTGGGACGAGTACTGTCTCTCATGTTGATCACCACAGACAGTTCAAAGACAGGTTGGGGAGCTTTCTGTAGAAACCAGCATGCCCGAGGGATCTGGAAACAACAGGAGGCAAATCTCCATATCAACTTCCTGGAACTGAAAGCTGTGTTTTTGTCCATGAAGCACTTTTACAAGAAGGGGCTGATTACAAAACAACATGTCCTGATAAAATCGGACAACAGGACGACAATGTCCTTCATCAACAGAGAAGGGGGAATAAGGTCCCGACCCCTCATCAGTTTGACACACAAACTGCTCACGTGGTGCAGCTCCTGAATATTGTCGCTGAGAGCGACACACATCCTGGGCGAGCTAAACCATGGGGCATATGCCCTCTCCAGAGGGCCCGTGCTCTCCTCAGAGTGGAGACTGAACCGCCCGTATCGTGGACCAGATCTGTACATGATACGGGCAGGCATCCGTAGACCTGTTTGCCTATAGCAGCAGTACTCACTGCGTCCTGTATCATTCGATAAGGGAAACAAACTCACCGCAGGGAACAGACGCTCTGGCACACAACTGGCCAGCAGGGATGCTATATTATGCGTTTCCCCCGTCCCTCTGATTCAGGCAACGCTGGAATGGGTACGTAGGGGAGCTCTCTCCCTGATACTCATAGCTCTCAGGTGGCCACAGAAACCATGGTTCCCAGAATTGATCTCACTGTTGTCAGGGACACCATGGCAGCTGCCCCCCCAACAGGGACCTGCTGACTCAGGTCCACGGGTAGCTCCTTCACCCACGCCCAGAATTGTGGCTTCTCTGGGCCTGGCCGCTGAGAGGAACCAGCTGATGGCCTCCGGCCTCCCCGGTAACGTCATAAACACTATACAAGGAGCCAGAGCTCAGTCAACTCTGACTTTCTATGCTCGTAAATGGCGTGTTTTTGAGGCCTGGTGTCTAAAAAGGAATATTATCTCATATTCCTGTGACCTGGTCCAGCTACTCACTTTTCTACAAGACCTGCTGGAGAAGGGCCGCTCCTTCTCCACCATTAAGGTCTTCCTGTCAGCCATCTCAGCGTGCCATGAAGGCTGGGGAGGTAAAACACCCGGTGCCCACCCTCTCATGATACGTTTCATGAAGGGCGTACTGAGAAAAAGGCCCCCCAGCAGGACTCTGGCCCCTGATTGGGACCTCCAGTTAGTCCTGGACGCTCTGTGTGAGCCTCCATTTGAGCCTATTAGCAGCATTAAGATAGATTTGTTATCTTATAAAACTGCTCTGCTCCTAGCTCTTTGCTCAGCTAAACGTGTGGGTGACCTCCACGCTTTATCTGTGCACCCAATGTGTACCAGGTTTGCCCCTGACGGGTCAAAGGTCACCCTGCGTCCAAACCCCGCATATGTTCCAAAGGTTCCAACTTTAAATCCCAGAAGTCTGGACTTTGAACTGTCAACATTTCCTCCTCCCCCTGTACTAACCAAGGGACAGAGGAGGCTGAATGCACTCTGCCCTGTGAAGGCCCTGAGTGCTTACATTGAAAGAACTGTCAGTTGGAGAAAAACAAACCAGCTGTTTGTGTGTTTTGCTAATCCAGCTGCTGGCAGAGCCCTGTCAAAACAGCACCTCTCACACTGGGTGACTGAGGCCATAAAAAGGACGTACAGTAGCAAAGGTCAGCAGGTGCCCTCTGGGGTACACACCCATTCCACTCGAGGCCTGGCTGCCTCATGGGCCCTTTTCAAGGGTGTGCCAGTGGCAGAAAAATGTGCTACTGCCAACTGGACATCTTCAAACACGTTTGCAAAACACTACAGTTTGGATGTCACAGCATGTGATGTCACTCAGGCTGTCCTCTCTACCACAGAGTAGAGTACAGCCAAAACACCTGCAGTATAAAGGCTTAAGTTCTCACAAGCATGCATAGCAGGTCGCTTTTGTAAATGAGCCCTCGAGGCGCAATGAGATTTACCTGACTAAATAAAGGTTGAATGAATTTCCAGAGCATTTTCAGGGCGTGAATGAAATACGTTCCCATAGTCATATGTTGCACTGAGTGAACCTGACTGATAAGGGAACTGAAAGTTATGCACCATAACTCATGTTCCCTGAAGGAAGGGAACGAGGTGCAACACATGTTTGCCCTTTCAATGCCTAAACTCGGTGAAGTGCACTTGGAGGATGAAGGTGGGGCGTCCGCCTCTTTTTTGCAAAGAGGGTGGGGCCTCCTTGCTGACGCCCACCTGCCTTAAAAGGCGTGAATGTATTACTTCAGGTGAACCGCACGGCAGCGCAATTTCCATAGTCATATGTTGCACCTCGTTCCCTTCCTTCAGGGAACATGAGTTATGGTGCATAACTTTCAGATTTATGCCAAATGTTTAAAGCAAAGTTGTTGCACTCATATTGGGTATTGTGGGTGACTTTCAGCCACCACTACATTAATTTTTAGCTTAATTTCTGTAAAATGTATTGAGTTATAGCCATTTTTGTGTTTTATAAGGTCAGTTAGCTATGGCGGCTAATTTTCCTTTGTTGTATTTTTAGAAGCAACAATACGAGTGTCTGAATATTTACTCCTCTCATTTGAGTGTAATTTAGTGACAAACCTTAAGTTACACTGAGCTTGACCCCCAAATAAATACTTAGGGCCACACAGAGGGGGGAAAAAGTCTTCAGGGAACAACCATAAGTACAGCAATAAAAACACCAGTGTGCACAAATGCTCAATTCAGTTTTTTGCATTATTCATTTGCTGAAAGCAAAACAAATATTAACATATTAAATATTAACATATATTCCCATGAGATGTTCATATCACCCCAGAACTAAAAAGGGCAATTTAATGCCACATTTGAAGCTAAAGATAAATTTATTCATCATAGTCAAGATTTAATGTACCGGTACTTTGATGAAAACAATATAAAGATGGTTTCATATTTATATATGTGCTTTTAAAATAATCCTAATAAATTTGTATAATCTGTTAGTGAGCACCTCTCATTTGTTGAAGTAATCCATTCACTTCACAGATGTGACATACCGAGATGCTGGTTAGACAGCATGGTTATTGCACAGGTGTGCCTTAGACTGACCACAATGAAAGGTCACTATAAAGTGTGCACTTTTATAATAATAATAATAATAATAATAATAATAATAATAATAATAATAATAATAATAATAATAATAATAATAATAATAATAATAGCAATAACAGTAATAATAAATGTTATTTCTATAGCACCTTCCAACAATGCCTTGTATTGACCAAGGTCCTTTACAAGATAAAATAATAAAAACAGAACACAATAAATCTGTGCAAATTAAAAACACAGCCAGAATAAAATAAGGTAAAAAAGATTGAAAAAAAGCTAAAGAATAAAATACTAAAAGTAAAACATTAAAATCCCTTTTATCACAGCACAATGCCACAGATGTTGCAAAATTTGGGGGAGCAGCAACTGGCATGCTGACTGCAGGAATATCCTCCAGAGCTGTTGCACGTAAACTGATTGTTCATTTCTCTACCATAAGCCGTCTCCAAAGACATTTCAGAGAATTTTCCATTACATCCAACTGACTTCACAACCGCAGACCACGTGCAAACGCACCAGCCCAGGACCTCCACATCCAGCAGTTTCACCTCCATGATCATCTGAAACCAGCCAACCTGACTGCTGCTGTAATGACCAACTTGCACAAGCAGATCATTTATGCAAAAACTGTCATAAGCCATCTCAGGGAAGCTCATCTGCATGCTCGTCTCCACCTGACTGCTGTTCATTATTGTAACTGACCTGAGTGGCAAATGCTTGCAGTCGATGGCGTATGACACATTGAAGAGGTGTTCTCTTTAAGGATGAATCCCAGTTTTCACTGTAAAGGGGCAGATGGCAGACTGTGTGTGTGGCCTCGTGTGGGTGAGCTGTTTGCTGATGTCAACGTGGTGAATCCAGTGTTCCACGGTCGCAGTAGGGTTATGGTATGGGCAGGCATATGTTATTGACAACAAACATAGGTGTAATTTATTGATGGCACTTTGAATGCACAGAGATGATGAGATCCTGAGACCGATTGTTGTGTCATTCATTCACGACCATCACCTCATGTTGTATCATGATAATGCACAGCCCCATGTTGCAAGAATCTGCACACAATTCCTGGGAGCTGAGAACATTCCTAGTTCTCGCATGGCCAGCATGTCACCCATTGAGTGTGTTTGGGATGGTCTGCATTGACGTATACCGGGTGTTCCAGTTCCAGCAACTTCACAGCCATTGAAGAGCAGTGGACAAACATTCCACAGGCCACAATTAAGAACTTGATCAATTCTATATGAACAAGTGTTGCACTGTGTGATACAAATGGTGGTTACATAAGATACTGACTGGATTTATGACCACCCACAAACCTCCAATACAGTAAATCTGTATATTTTATAGTGACCTTTTATTGTGGCCAGCCTAAGGCACACCTGTGCAATATTCATGCTGTCTAAACAGCATCTTGACATGTCACACCTGTGAGATGGATGGAATATCTTGGCAAAGGGGATGTTCTCACTAACAAAGATGTATACACATTTGTGGAAAAAAATTCAGAAATTTGTGAACAACATTAAGTTTAAAACAGGTCTCTCTTGAAAATGAGTCATCGTGACTCAATGAGACTAACCTGTATAAATAAATGTTGAAAAAGAGAAAAAAGGCATTTTGTGTATGTAGAACAGTCGAGTTCAGCTCATGAAAAATGGAAAACTCTTGTAATGTGTTCCAGAAGTCAGATCATGGATGTCACAGATATATATATTTTTTTTACATTTTATCACGTAAAAAGCAAATTATTGTTTAAGTCTAGTGATGGTTCAAAGCGACACTGATCTGGGTCCTTTAATAAGACATCTGACTCAGACAGCAGCTAACCTGCGTGTTAGGCTGGACAATGATTTTAAACTCAATGCACAGATTAAATCAGTGATCAAGTCTCGCTTTTATCAGTTGAGACAACTGGCTAAGGTCAATCCATTTATTTCACAGTATCGTATTGAGATTTCAACCCCTGCTTTTATCATAGAGTAATATAAAGGGCTTTATGTTGGTCTAAGCCAGTCATTACAGACTCAACTTCAGCTGGTTCACAATGCTGCTGCTCTTTTAACTGACGCCAGACAACAAGAGCACATCATCTCTGTTTCAAATCACTACACTGGCTTCCAGTTCATTTCTGGATTAATTTATAGGTTATTTTATTTGTTTTTAAATGCCTTCATGGTCCCCACAGCAGAGCCATATATAGAGAGAGTTCCGACACTCTTTGATGTCGCTGATAGGCGGTCAATCGTTCCAAACAATGGCTATGGAAACCTTGTGGAGCTGCGCCCTCTGGCGGCGATGGAGCGCTACTGCAGGCAGAGTCAGACTGTCAAACAGCCATGGAACAAATCGCCCCCTCCATGACCCACGTGACTTCCGCATTCCATTCTTACAACGGAAGTCTATGGAAGTGTCGCAACTCTCACTTTATATGGCTCTGCCCCACAGTATCTGTCCAGCTGTACGTTCCGTTCCCTCACACGCTCTCAGGTCAGCAGTTCAATTGCTGTTGGTCATTCCAAAGTCAAAGGAGGCTGAGAGGTGGCTGGGCATTTCCAGTCGCTGCTCCTAAACTGTGGAATGAGCTGCCATAACATATTAACCAGGCCGACTCACTTCCTGTTTTTGAATCTTCTCTTACATTTTCTTTTTTTCCTTGGCTTTTCACTCAGCTTGATGCTGGTGACTTTTAATGTTTTATAATGTTTTTATTCTATTTTATGTTATTTTTATTTTTACCATTTCAACTGATTTTGTTTTTATGTTTGCTTTTGTTCAGCAGTTTGGTCAGCAGTGTTGTTTTATAAGTAAAGTTGTGTTAAATTATCTTCAAGTCCATCCATCCATCCATCCATCCATCTTCTTCCGCTTATCCGGGGTCGGGTCGCGGGGGTAGCAGCCTAAGTAGGGAGGCCCAGACTTCCCTCTCCCCAGCCACTTGGAGCAGCTCCTCCGGGGGAATCCCAAGGCGTTCCCAGGCCAGCCGAGAAACATAGTCCCTCCAGCGCGTCCTGGGTCTTCCTCTGGGTCTCCTCCCGGTGGGACATGCCCGGAACACCTCACCAGGGAGGCGTCCAGGAGGCATCCTAACCAGATGCCCGAGCCACCTCAACTGGCTCCTCTCGATGTGGAGAAGCAGCGGCTCTACTCCGAGTCCCTCCCGGATGACTGAGCTTCTCACCCTATCTCTAAGGGAGAGTCCAGCCACCCTGCGGAGAAAACTCATTTCAGCCGCTTGTATCCGAGATCTTGTTCTTTCGGTCATAACCCAAAGCTCATGACCATAGATGAGGGTGGGAACGTAGATCGATCGGTAAATTGAGAGCTTTGCCTTTTGACTCAGCTCTCTCTTCACCACGACAGACCGGTACAGCGCCCGCTTCACTGCGGACGCTGCACCTATCCGCCTATCGATCTCACGCTCCAGTTTTCCCTCATTCGTGAACAAGATCCCGAGATACTTAAACTCCTCCACTTGGGGCAGGACCTCCTCCCCGACCCGGAGAGGGCATGCTACCCTTTTCCGGCTCAAGACCATGGCCTCGGACTTGGAGGAACTGATCCTCATCCCGGCCGCATCACACTCGGCTGCAAACCGCTCCAGTGAAAGTTGTAAATCACGAACTGATGAAGCCAGTAGGACCACATCATCTGCAAAAAACAGAGAAGCGATTCTAAGGTCACCAAAACGGATCCTCTCAACACCTTGGCTGCGCCTAGAAATTCTGTCCATAAAAGTTATGAACAGAATCGGTGACAAAGGGCAACCTTGGCGGAGTCCAACTCTCACCGGAAACGAGCCTGACTTACTGCCGGCAATGCGGACCAAGCTCTGACACCGGTCGTACAGGGACCTAACAGCCCTTATCAAAGGGCCTGGTACCCCATACTCCCGGAGTACCCCCCACAGAACCCCCCGAGGGACGCGGTCGAATGCCTTCTCCAAGTCCACAAAGCACATGTAAACTGGTTGGGCAAACTCCCACGCACCCTCCAGGACCCTGCTGAGGGTGTAGAGCTGGTCCAGTGTTCCACGACCAGGACGAAAACCACACTGCTCCTCCTGAATCCGAGGTTCGACTATCCGACGGACCCTCCTCTCCAGAACCCCTGAATAGACCTTACCAGGGAGGCTTAAGAGTGTGATCCCCCTATAGTTGGAACACACCCTACGGTCCCCCTTTTTGAATAGGGGAACCACCACCCCAGTCTGCCAATCCAAGGGAACTGCCCCCGATGTCCACGCGATATTGCAGAGTCGCGTAAGCCAACACAACCCTACAACATCCAGAGCCCTAAGGAACTCCGGGCGAATCTCATCCACCCCCGGAGCCTTGCCACCGCGGAGCTTTTTAACCACCTCGGCGACCTCAGCACCAGAGATCGGAGAACCCGACCCAAAGTCCCCAGGCTCTGCTTCCTCAGTGGAAGACGTGCCAGTAGGATTGAGGAGGTCTTCGAAGTATTCCGCCCACCGACTCACAACATCCCGAGTTGAGGTCAGCAGCACGCCACCTCCACCATAAATGGTGTTGGTCTCGTACCTCTTTCCCCCCCTGAGACGCCGGATGGTGGACCAGAATCGCCTCGAAGCCGTACGGAAGTCATTCTCCATGGCCTCTCCGAACTCCTCCCACGCCCGAGTTTTTGCCTCAGCAACCACCCGAGCCGCATGCCGCTTGGACTGCCGGTACCTATCAGCTGCTTCCGGGGTCCCACAAGCCAAAAAGGCCCAATAGGACTCCTTCTTCAGCCTGACAGCATCCCTCACTGCCGGTGTCCACCACCGGGTTCGAGGGTTGCCACCACGACAGGCACCAACAACCTTGCGGCCACAGCTCCGATAAGCTGCCTCGACAATAGAGGCGCGGAACACGGCCCACTCGGACTCCATGTCCCCCGCCTCCCTTGGAACGTGTTCAAAGCTCTCCCGGAGGTGGGAGTTAAAGCTCCGTCTTACGGGAGACTCTGCCAGACGTTCCCAGCAGACCCTCACAATACGTTTGGGTCTGCCAGGTCTGACCGGCATCCTCCCCCACCATCGGAGCCAACTCACCACCAGGTAGTGGTCAGTTGACAGCTCCGCCCCTCTCCTCACCCGAGTGTCCAAGACATGCGGCCGCAGATCAGATGAGACGACAACAAAGTCGATCATCGAACTGCGACCTAGGGTGTCCTGGTGCCAAGAGCACATATGGACACCCTTATGCTTAAACATGGTGTTCGTTATGGACAATCCATGACGAGCACAGAAGTCCAATAACAGAACACCACTCTGGTTCAGATCAGGGGGGCCGTTCCTCCCAACCACACCCCTCCAGGTCTCACTGTCATTGCCCACGTGAGCGTTGAAGTCCCCCAGTAGAACAAGGGAGTCCCCAGGAGGCGCACTCTCCAATACCCCCTCCAAGGACTCCAAAAAGGGTGGGTAGTCTGAGCTGCCGTTTGGTGCATAGGCACAAACAACAGTCAGAGCCCGTCCCCCCACACGTAGGCGAAGGGAGGCTACCCTCTCGTTCACCGGGGTGAACCCCAACGTACAGGCACCAAGATGGGGGGCAACCAGTATGCCCACTCCTGCTCGGCGCCTCTCACCAGGGGCAACTCCAGAGTGGAAGAGTGTCCAACCCCTCTCAAGGAAACTGGTTCCAGAGCCAGAGCCATGCGTTGAGGTGAGTCCGACTATTTCTAGTCGGAACCTCTCAACCTCACACACTAGCTCAGGCTCCTTCCCCACCAGAGAGGTGACATTCCATGTCCCAATGGCCAGCTTCTGTAGCCGAGGATCAGACCGCCAGGGTCCCCGCCCTCGGCCACCACCCATCTCACATTGCACCCGACCCCTTTGGCCCCTCCCACAGGTGGTGAGCCCATGGGAAGGGGGACCCACGTCTCCTCTTCGGGCTGTGCCCGGCCGGGCTCCATGGGTAAAAGCCCGGCCACCAGGCGCTCGCCAGCGTGCCCCACCTCCGGGCCTGGCTCCAGAGTGGGGCCCCGGTGACCCGCGTCCGGGCGAGGGAAAACTTAGTCCATTAATTGTACTCATCATAGGGGTTTTTGGGCTGCACTTTGTCTGGTCCCTCACCTAGGACCTGTCTGCCTTGGGTGACCCTTCTAGGGGCATGAAGCCCCTGACAGCATAGCTCCTAGGATCATTGGGACACTCAAACCCCTCCACCACGGTAAGGTGGCAGCCCAGGGAGGGGATTATCTTCAAGTTTCAAATTCAAATAGAAACAGAAAATATTAAAGTTCAACTTTTATTTTTATGGTTTACTTTAGTGAGCCGATGTTGATCCCAGGAGAAAATTCATGACATCTTCAATTTTGACACTGGGGATTGACATGTCTTCACATGTCTTTAAAGGTCCACTGACATGATTTTTTTACTATTCATAAAATTGCTCAAAATATATATATTTTATCATTTAAATATGTTCGTTTTTGCAAACAAAATGATAAATCACTTTAATTTTGCTTTAAAAGTGATTTTGAACTTCAAGCCGTGTTTAATCATGGGAAATCCGATTACACACGAACGCACCATCTGTGATGTCACAACGGGCAGAGCTCTGGGCTTGTCACAGTGTGCAGGTATGAGCATCTCGACATGAAGGAAGTCTGATACAGAATCAGACCTAAATTAGATCCTGTTGTTTCTTGTTCCATCACCCAAACTATTTTCTACTTCCCAAAATGAAGACAAATAACTCAAATCTTCACATAGATTGATAAATTCGTCCAGTTTTAAATTGTCCGCTATTAAAGACACCACAGCCCTCTGCCCAGTGTGACATCACATATGGTGCGTTCGAGTGTAATCGGATTTCCCATGATTAAACACGGCTTGAAGTTCAAAATCACTTTTAAAGCAAAATTAAAGTGATTTATCATTTTGTTTGCAAAAACAAACATATTTAAATTATAATATATATATATTTTGAGCAATTTTATGAATAGTAAAAAATTCATGTCAGTGGACCTTTAATGTTCACATAGTTAATTTAAAAAATACCATAGCTTTCTTGCATGTCATGTAATGCTTTCAGAGGACATCTACATCAATAGCTAGGATTTTAAAAGATTGAGATGTATATCAAAAATGTTATTTTCTTTAACTTATCCAAAGAGTTTTGAGGCCTAAATTCAAAGATGAGTGAAAAATCATAGTTTTCAAGGAAAGACGAGATAAAAACAAAACAAAAAACGTGCAATTCTTGATGTAATACACTGACATTCATGCCAGAGTTTTAGACTAAACTCATCTTGTGATGTAAAATGATGGAGTTGAACATATGTGCATTCTAGGTTTCACCCATTTGCATGTAATTTTTAAATCTCACAAGAAATGTTAGATCAGTTTGTGTTTGGTATGACAAATAAAGAATTAAAAATGTAATCAAATACAGGTTACCAGAATGAAAATGTATTACCGGTAGTTTTGCATAAATCCAGTCTTTAGGAGATGGAGTACTTGGTTTACTAAACAAGAAGACAATCAAAAGATGGATCCTGTCAATGTAAAATTATGTTGTAGCAGATAATATTAAATGTTGTGTTTGGAAAGTAAAACTAAAACTTATCTGTTTAGAAGAGACATATTTGATGCCAGGAGTAAATAATATAAAAGCTTTTTTTTTTCAAGAGATGTAATGTTTATAGAAAAGTTGTCATTGTGCCAACATTTTTCTCTGTCTGGGATGATACAATTTCCCTGCAGTACAACTTTCGAAAAGCCTCCATTAATACTCCAGTTTCTCAGAGTCATTCACAACATGTACTCTGAGGATGATATATCACAATGTTGTTTTTAATGTTTGACCAAAACTGCTCCAACTCTGTTTCTCAACACAAGATGCAGTTAGCCTAAAACTCCAGCATGCAAGGTTACTAGGCCTTTCATCCTGATTGTAATCAAATTACAAGTTTAATACACTTTGCAAACCAGAAAGGAAAACAAAAATTGATTTTATGTGTTCAAACTATTTATACAGTACATAGGGCGACATTTTAGCTACTCTGTTACACAAAATAGAAACATGCGAGTCAAACAGCTCATAACTTATAACCATAGTAACAACATAGAAAATATGAACACAGAATTGGATGATGGCAAAGGTGGAGGAGACTGAGATCTGACTGGTCTGAATGTCTCGACAGGCTGCTGAAATGTTTGACCACAGTGAGATTGGAAGTTAGAGAGTGGGAGGACCAGTGTCTGACACAAATTTGAACTTTAAGAGAGTGACTTTCCTTCCACAAAGAGACAAAGTATGAGCAAATACAATATTACACAGATGCTAAACATAAGCAATGAAAGAAAAAAGATTTTAGAGTAGTAGAAATAAATACAGGAACGAGGTTGTGGAAAGCAGGTGCTGGCTGATTACAGTACGTACTGCCAGCTTAAACCTTTGTTACTTTTTCCTGATTTGCAAATCAACAGAGCAAAATGTCTGGCTGCATAACATCTTGAAAATCAGCCAATATTGACTATATTCTAGCAGCAAAAACAAAACATGGTTAAATATAACCTAGTCTCACTCCTGCTGTACATATAAATATGATTTAAAATGTATTGCAGAACAAACACATTTGAAAAATACAAATTTTACAGCTAAATATAATCTCTTTTTTCATCTTTAGTGGTTTGTGCTAGCTCTAAGCATAGATGTTTTCCCTCCAGTGAGATTAGATGAGCCACTGGATTGGTTTAGCTGAATTATTTTTGTTCAGATCTTTGACATTGTAAAATCTAGACAAGAGTCGTACATGGATCAGGACACCATCTGCTTGTTGGTCTGTACAAAGTTGCTGTTGACAATGTGTTAAAGTGGTGTGCTAGTGCTAATTTTTATCGTAGTGTTCTTTTATTTGAGGTAGTCCATAACAAACGACATTTCTTGTTCTGAGATGTCCTTATTTTCCCACCTTCCTCCATCACTCATAATGTTGTGTAAGCATGCTGTGTGGTGTGTACCGAGCGTTTTACTGCTGGGCAAGTACAGGGTGTTTCCAGAAGCAAGCATTACCACCAGTGCAATACTAATACAGACAATTTTCCTTCTTTAATAAATGTTCTTAAAGACCAGTAGTTTGCACTCTAATAAAATGTTTCTACATCAA
This sequence comes from Garcialebias charrua, assembly GCA_038048925.1. Taxonomy (NCBI): domain Eukaryota; kingdom Metazoa; phylum Chordata; class Actinopteri; order Cyprinodontiformes; family Rivulidae; genus Garcialebias; species Garcialebias charrua. The sequence goes on along the minus strand of JBBPBX010018271.1, from coordinate 243 downwards.
AACAGCAGCTTTAGAAGTGAATACATACAAATGACATATAATAATGACATCAAGACAGAGCTGCTTGAAGTCATGGAGTGTTGTGGCCACTGGCTAAATGCACTCACCAGCTAGTTTAGGGGCTCTTGTTTTATTGCTTGTTAACACGAATAGCTAATCGATCATTTGCATTGCAGCATCTTAGTGCATTTAGGGATCTATATATGTGGTGGAGATGATTTACTGAATTTTCAACTAAGCATC